>VZSC01005239.1:187894-203827 GCA_013398225.1 Steatornis caripensis | reverse complement strand
GGCCTGCCTGGTCGCCCTCCGCGCCCAGCGCCCGCGGGATGCTCCCTCGCCCCGCGGAGGGCAGCGCCCGCCGCCCCCGGGTGCAGGAGCACCCCCCCGGGGGGTGGGCTGCGGCTGGGTCCCTTGTGCCGCCGAAGAAGCCGGCACCGGTAACTTTCAGAGCGGGTTTCCGCAGCGTTGCAGCGGGAACGTTGTCAGACGCGCCTCTCCGGGCTCTCGCCTTTGCGTGGAAGCGCCGTGAGTGCAAACCGTCCTGAGCCGTTCCCCGACCGCTTTTATTCCCGAGCACGTCTCGCGTGTCGCTGCTTCAGTCTGAGGTGCTGCCCTTTTTCGCGGCGTCCCAACGGTGTTGGAACGTATTAGCAAGAATGGAAGGGAATAAAAATGCCCGACTACCAACAAAACCTTTTCACGTGCTAAAACGCAACACATAAATGAACGTGAATTGTAAACGCATGACTGTTTATACAATAGCTTTAGAGAACTTTGTCCTTGGTCGCACGAGTCTTGTCAGACAAACCAGCAAATGTCCTGATTGTGTTCTTTACTCTTTGTACGCTGGCTTCAGTGTGAGAAGAGTTTTTATTAGCAACTGTTTTTTAGCCTGCTGTTACTAATTGAAGTCAGTATTTTGTGAATAATCGCGCTAGGTACACCTAATTGTTTTCTGGCAAAGCAGTTACTGCTTATACTGGGAACGTAATGGTGTGTTTTGCCAATTGTGAAATGCTGGTGAGATTTTTTTTTATTAAAATACTGTCCCGACCAAGTTCTTACACAACTGGTAGCTGTCTTCTACAGGTTGTGCTGTTATATTTCTCGTGTAACTTGTCTATAAACATGTACCACATTTGAATAGTGAGTGGAATTCAAATTTTATAACTTCATTTGAGCTTTGTAGTGGCATCATTTGCAAAAGTCAGTTCTGCCTTAATGAGCGGCACCCATGCTGAAGAGTCTTTTGCAATACTTCAAGACATGTGTGAGGGATGAGGGAGCAGTCTCTCTCCTCTATGCGCTTCCACTTGGAGTGCTTTATCCTCTTACAGTCTTGCTATTGAAAAACAAAATGAAGCCAACCAGTTATCTGCTTTTCAAAAAAAAAAAAAAACCCAAACCAAAACACATTAGTGTGGATACTGTAGTGCTGAGTATCGGCTCCTTCCCAAATGCTTTTCAAAGTGAGCTGGTGGTCAGTAAGGTATTGTTAAACTTCACATGCTCCCTCACCGCCCTCTGTAAGCGTTCAGGTTATAGTCTAACATTGACTGTAACAGAGCATGCCTCCTGATTCTGTTTGCGCTTTTTGTTGCTATGAGTTAACAAGAGCAGAAGCAGGAAACAAACCACCTCTCTCCCTTGAAAGTAAGCAAATAAGTATTATTTTCTCTGGAGTAGGGTGTTTGAAAATGACATGAAAAGCTTGCATGGATATGTAAAAACATTGCATAAAGAAATGCAGTGTTTGTCGGATAAAGTACATTTCAACTGTAACTTGTATTTTTGGTGTTCTATGCCCCAAAAGTAATTGGTTGAAATGGTAGACCAGAATGTATGATGGCAGAAAACTCAAATGTTTCTTTTTGTTTTGCAGTTCTGTGACAAAGCTGATGTGTATGCGCAAATTATGTTATTTCATGTACTTGAACAACTCTTAACTTGTATATGGCTGTATTTCTGTCTGAAATGTCCTGTGAAATATTTTGTAGTTATTAAGCTGTATTTGTTCTGTGTCATTACTAAGCTGTGTTGGTACAAATTTTGATGAACTTTCTGAAATCATAGTATTAATTTATGTTTGCTGTGCTCTTCAAATGATAGTAGGAGTTCTGTATTTTCAGTGTTTTTAATAAGTGTATTGAAATGTCACAAAACTGTATTATTTGCTTAAGATTTAGCTACCATGTATTACAAATTATTCTGCTTTTATAGGCCTGTTTTTCTCCCATAAAATGCACATATCCTCCTGACTAATACTCACTAAACTGTTTTGGTATTGTACAGACTTTTTTCTTTAAGGCTTGCTTTATTGTACTAGCAATAGCAGGAGGTCAAAGTGAGCTTGGCAATGCGTAGTATTGTGGTGAAACCATTTTTCTGACCTACTATATGTGACTGAATGTAGTTATGCTATCAAATTAATACAATTCAGTGCTATAATTATTAGAAGTAATTACATTAGTATATTTTTGGTAGTCTCAGTAAGATTCAGTATTTAATTTGAACTAAAAATCACTGGCTCAGTTATTTTTGGTTACTTGTGACAGTCATCACAGGTTATATAGTTTGCTAACAATTTCATGTTTTAGTAGACATGCAGGCATCTGCAGAGCTTTATATTAGCACAACTAAAATGATGTCTTTGTTTTACTGAATATGCTACATGTTTTGTAATTTATTGCAGGAAAGGGTATTCAGACATATGGTTACTTTGAAACTATGAAAGTTTGTGCCATTTTTGTGCCATATCTCTTTAGCTCCAGGTTTCAAGTCTGCAAAGTAATTATAAGAAAACTTAGGCAATTAGATAATTTGATAATTTAGTTTTGAACTAGTTTATTAACAGTTTGTAACTCAACTAATCTGTGTTGGAATCTCTGTGGCCATGAGAAACACTGTTTTTGTAATTTTTTCATTTACGTGCGATGCCATTGTTGCAGTAAAACATACTTGAATGCTGAGGGTTCTTGCAGAACAGCTACTTTTGTCCTTTGTCTTGAAGTTTCCTAGTGAGCTGCTATTTGTCATAGTGTAATTGGCACAAAAAATGCACAATAATATTCAGCTACTAAGGGAGGAGATGGCTTTTCCAGTGATGTAACACAGTTTTTAATTTGGGGTTTTTTTCCTGTATATATACTTTAATAGCAAAAAAGCCTTTAACGTTGAATTACTTCCTGACTGTACACTCACAAAATTCCACAAATAAATTAATAGCTGGAAGTCGTCACGCCTCTGAAACTTCATCGTTAGAGAGAAGTAATGTATTAGCAGCCTACTGTTTTGTTTTTATTATGGTCAGGGTTTGGAATGACATTTCCTTATCAGTGGTTAGCATCTGGAATAAATGCTCAATGTGTAAGGGACATAGGTTAGGAAGGCAGATAGAGAAATCGACTTGTGAATAGAGTTAAAAGGAATCCTCTCATAGCAAATGTGGAATCATGAGGTAAGACAGCGCTGGGGTTTGCTTCTTCCCCAGAGCAGCCTTACTACATTTTTGATTGTGTGTTTTTTATAGTTGTATTTAAGGTATTTTTTCATATATTAGAAAGATAGTTGGAAAAATCTGGTTTTTCTTATCAGCCACTTCAACATTACAGTATTGAACCTATTTTTTTTGTAACTATTGCTTTTTATTATTTTTTTTGATGAGATTATTTATAATCTGATACTCTTCTAATTGTTTCCTTTCCTCTTGCAAGCTAGTAGCACACTTCTAGGTGCCAGATAGTACAGTGCTTTATGTTGACCAGGTTCGCAGCACAGTTTTGGAGGGTACCCAGGGGACACATAAGGCTGTTCTCCAGGCAATTGAGAACAGAAATATTCACTGTAAGGCAAATTAAAACGTATATATTTATGCTCCTAGATAGCAGGTTTTTATTTACTGTTGGGCATTTGTTGGTTTGTTTTTTCGGTTGAAGAACTACTATCTTGAAATGTTTAATGGTTATTCTCAGAAAATACCAGACTAAATAGAAATAGATGAATGCACAGCGATCTCTTGGTTCGCAAGTTTAGCCTCATCAGGAAAAGGTCGGTCTGTGTTTAAGGCACGAGACTGGATGCAAGTTGACAGGGGTCTTTTACAGTAAGGTACGAGTTTGGCTAAATGTTTGCAAAGCATTTCTTATGTTATGATTTCCATTCAAAGGTTAAGTGTGAAGTTTCATTACTTCTTAAAGCTAAGTTATTTTCTCAAATTATAGGGGAACTGCTGTTATTGAAGCTAGATAATTGCTGTATTAAAACAATTTGCAAAAACCATGCTACATTGAACAGTCACAGCTGCACCACGGAGACATAAAAACCTGATGTCCCCTTGTTCAAAAAAATACAAACCAAAACCCAGAAGTAAAGCCAAGTTAGTATCTTGCGTAGTATCTTGAAGGCTGTCCTGTTTAGGATTTGGAAGTGTCCGAAGGGAATCACATCCTGTAGTTGAGTATTTAGCAGAATATTCAAGAAACAACAGTGGGTTTTTTTTTAAAATTTGGTAATCAAACAGCTCATATGCACTTAAGTAGTTCAGACTTTGATCCTAGATTGTATTTTAGGGTGGGGTTGGGTTTTTTTTGGGGGTCGGACTTTTGAAGTCATGGCCCTTCTGTTTGTTCTATCCCAGGCAGAAATCCTGTTAAAGTAGTGTGCTGTCGATGGCATCACATTTTGATTGTGTTTTGTTATTTCTGTAGGTGAGAGCAATGTCAGAAGGATTTCATGGTTGTTTTTCTTCCATGCAAGTAGTGGGTTGGTGACCACTAATTTAGCACTTTAGATATGATAACCAAATGTGTGACTCTGTGTATGTATGTATTTATGTGTATTTGTTTATCCAGAACGTTGCCTGTATTTTGCACACACGTACAAGATACTTGCTTCCAAGTACCTTATGCACTTTAAGTACGTTACAGTGTGACTGAGTTATGAATAAGGCCGTGGGCCGGCTCAGAACAGTAATTATTTTCAGATTAGTTCTCACTTGCTCAAACCAAGTTTATTGCAATTTAATGCAGCTGCAGTCCTCCAGTTATTTCAGTCGGTCATCCTCCAGAAGAGTTCGTATCATGCAGCAAGGGGATAGTTTCAAAAGTTGAACAAGTTGTCACTGCTGTTCTTTGTGTTAAAACATTTTTATGCATTTTACACTGCTTAGTGGAGGAAACCTCTCTAAACCAATGGAATTTACCTGAGTAAAATTAGAACAAGACATGTAAAATGTAATGAAATCTACTATTTCTTGCTGCACATACAAAGCTATTTTATCTTAATTGTAAAATCATTACTGGATTAATACTGGCGGCATGTGGAGTTCCTTCTTTTTTTGGAAGTTTTAAGCTAAACTAAAACATATGGATCTTGGAATAACTGACTGAAATGCATTTTTTTATAGTGTTTGCTCTCTGACAAGCTATTTTGGAGTAGATTAATTGATTGGTGTAACCGAGTAGATCTGATTTTGGATCTCTTTGTTCTAATACGTGATTGAATGTCCATGTGTCGTTGCATGTGTAACATGTATGTGGGAAAGTTGAAGTTTGAGATACTAATTTTAAGCTGTCTTTACAGTCAGTCAGTGGAGAGATACAGGCAACTCTAGGAGTAATTTATCTAACCTGTTTTACCCCTGTTTCTATACATTGAGTATTAAGGGGGGTGGGCTATAGTTGAGTAGATACACCTGAGCTCTAATTTTTATGTTGCTGGGAAAGGACAGATGAGCTTCATCCAGCATCTTCGCTGTGCTGTAAAATGTCATGGTATTGCAATGGTGCAGTATGCCAGAAGTTAACTGAATGGTAGGTAGTGTGATAGAGTTGGGGAAGATGTAACATGCTGTATACAAAAACACTGGCTGTACATCAGCAGACTTAGATTCTGTTCTCTGCTTTGCCATTCAGTTACTTTGCCATTTTGGACTGCCGCTTCATTTACATTTGCTACTGCTTTCTCGTCAGTAAAATTAAGACTGTCGTACCTGTTCTTTTCAAATTGTTTTGAGTGTTGTGTTAATTCTCTAGCAATAGTTTTTGGTGGAGTTCACTAGCAATAGTTCTGAACAGTAAAGGGAATAATGGGTACTAAAAAAACCTGAAATATGATTAAGAATTAAAATGTCTCTTTCTTTTCTTTCTTTCTTTAGAGCTTCATCAGATGAAGGAGTGATACTCTTGAAACATGACAAAGAACTGGACTAATTAAAAGTTTTCCTATTTCCGGAAAAAACCCCTCAAAATGTATAGACCAGGAGAAACCATCAAACGTCGACTGAACGTGCATGCTCCTCCTCGGATAAGAAGCGTGGAAGTTGCTAGAGGAAGAGCAGGTTATGGGTTTACGCTTTCTGGACAAGCTCCCTGTGTTCTTAGTTGTGTTATGAAAGGAAGCCCTGCAGATTATGTTGGACTTAAAGCAGGAGATCAGATATTTGCAGTTAATGAAATCAATGTGAAAAAAGCCTCTCATGAAGATGTAGTGAAACTTATAGGAAAATGTTCTGGAGTCCTGCACATGGTCATTGCTGATGGGATTAGTCATATAGATTCATGTTCAAGTGATGAAGAAGTTGGTTTTTATGATGGGAAGGGATGGCTGAAACCCAAGCCTGACTCTAAAGCTCTGGGTATAAACAGAGCAGAGAAAGTTGTTGAAGAAATGCAGTCTGGTGGCATTTTCAACATGATCTTTGAGAATCCTACTCTTTGTGCTGGCAACGCAGATAGTTCTGCACCAAAACAAAGATCATTTTCAGATTCTGCTGCTATTAAATTTGAAACTGGCAATGAAAGCGTAAGCAATCCAAACCTACTGTCAAAGGAGGAAATATCCAAAGTCTTGAATGATGATTCAGTTTTTAGAACTGGTCTGGAGAGCGTAGAAGACTTTGGATTAGATGCAAGCATTTTAAATGTTGCCATGATTGTGGGTTACCTAGGCTCAATTGAACTTCCTTCAACAACCTCGAATTTGGAAAATGAGAGTTTGCAGGCTATTCGTGGATGCATGAGACGTCTTCGGGCAGAACAAAAAATCCATTCGCTAGTGATGATGAAGATAATGCATGACTGTATTCAGCTGTGCAGTGACAAATCAGGTATAGTGGCAGAATATCCTGCAGAGAAACTGGCATTCAGTGCTGTTTGCCCGGATGATAGAAGATTCTTTGGACTGGTTACAATGCAGACAAATGATGATGCGAGCTTGGCTCAGGAAGATGAAGGAGTTCTGAGGACATCTTGCCATGTTTTTATGGTGGATCCTGAATTATTTCATCATAAAATCCACCAGGGCATAGCAAGACGTTTTGGACTGGAATGTACAGCAGATCCAGACACAAATGGCTGTCTGGAGTTTCCAACATCATCTCTACCTGTTCTTCAGTTTATTTCTGTCCTCTATAGGGATATGGGGGAATTGATTGAGGGAATGCGTGCGAGGGCTTTTCTTGATGGTGATGCAGATGCTCATCAGAATAATAGTACCAGCAGTAACAGTGATAGTGGAATTGGAAATTTTAACCAAGAAGAAAAGAATAATAGAGTTCTGGTGGTTGATTTAGGGAGCAATGCAAGTAAACACATTCCTAACAGCATATGGGAAAATCCAGTAGGACGGGGACCAAATCAACCTGCTTCACATTGGAATGGCTTCTGTCATGAACAAGAAGGAAACATTCCTTTAGAAGTAATTCAGAACGATAAGCCCCAAAATATAAGCAAGCATTTAAGTCCTTCTGCTCGTATTGAAGTCCCGCTGGTTTCCTCCCGAAATTCAGTACCCTCGTCAAAGAAAAATGCTGCAGGCATAGGCAATCAAAGGTGGTTGCCTGTACATGTTTTACAAGAATGGCAGCATGGAAATGCTAGCGACCAGGAGTCGTACACTGATTCCACGGACGGCTGGTCAAGTGTTAACTGTGGAACTCTTCCCCCACCAATGAATAAGATTCCAGCTGACAGATACAGAGTTGATGGCAGCTTTGGACAGCCGCAGTTAAAATCTCATAAAAATGAATGGTCTAAGAAGATGTTTTGCATGCAGAACAAATTCGGGCCGCCACACAGTATTAAGAAGTCTAAAGAAGACAAAAAGGTAAGAATATGTTGATACCAGTTCCTAAAAAACCACCAGCCTAAACCCAACAGCCTATGGTATTGTTACACCATGATATTTGTGTACTAAAATTTAAACATGTATTATATCATTTACAAAATTTCAGATGAAGAAAATAATATGGTTCTTTCTCCTTTGCAGAGGCTTTGCATATTCCTGTTTAATTGAGTGCAGCTCTGGAATTGTACTTCTGCTGGAAGCATTGTCTGTTAGAGCTTTCTCACATTTCTTCTTGTCTCTTCATTGTTTCCAAATGTTGCAGTGGCATTTCAATAAAAGGAGACATGACATTCTAGCAGCTTCAGTTCCTTCTGACCTCCAGCAGCAAAAGAATGGAAACGATCTGGGTCTTCAGTCTGGTTCCTTTTTTATAGAAGGCTGGCTTGCAAATGTTACTATTTTAGTGATACCTATTTTTATAGAGATGTAGTCTAATATTAGTCAAAAACTTGTTACACACTTTTTAACTTTTAACTGAATAAGACAATTTTATTATCATAAAAATTCAGTCCAGCAGACCTCTCCATGCAAGTAGCATTAAACCTACATCAAAGGATAGTCATTAGTGGTGATGATAGCATCCACTGTGAGGTCACAAATCTAACATTCTTCCTGGAAGCTGTAATTCAAATTTTATTCCAAATTACTGCTTCATCTACTTGTTTTGTCTACTATTAGGCTTCTATAAGGCAAAGCGTGAAAACTTAAAAGTGTAGGAGGGGTATCCAACATAGTTATATACCGTTCCCTTTGTCATGTACACGTTCTTCTGTTGAGGGAACTAATCTTATGGGAGTCTATGGTTGATACCTGGGATTCCAGTGAAGTGGAGGGTATTGGTCCTACACTAAAAGAATTAGTAGCAGAGTTGTATCTAAAACATTTGCTGATGCAGGGCAAGACAGAACCTTATACTCCAAATTAGTCTTCAGGAAGCATTGTCCTTCCATGAGGAAGTATTGCTTGTATGATTGATTCAAGTGTTCATCATAATATCCAAATCCGTTTGAAAAAATGTTTTTTTCACCTGATGAAAAATATGCAGCTGCTACTCAAGTGGATGACAAGAGATTCATTAGTTGTTTCACACTGTTACAAACAAAATCTTTGCATTGGTATGACACTCAGGCATAGGCTTTTTGGGGGCTAGAATGCAGACCTTCAGAACATTTTGGTTTTGGTGTGGAAACAGAAGTTACTTTTTATTGCGTTTCTTGCACTGTGAAGCCGACAACTTCTACATACATTCTTTTCTATGCTTTTTGTGCTGAAAATAAAAAAAATAGTATATATAATAGTTATACAGTACTCTGTTTTTAAACATGAAGTGGCTGCTGCAGGCAGCAATGTTTTCCAGACTCACAATAATGTATTAGATTTCAGGTGATCTAAAGATCTAAAGATCTAAAAATACAAGGTGATTCACACTTTTCAGAAACCAAATAGAAATTATCTAACCAGAAACACTTGTAACATTACCCACCCAAACCACCTAACAATCAGTTCTGTCTGCTACCCTGAAGCCTTCGTGATCTCTTTGCTGATGGACCAAGGAAAATGCCTCTTCATATGCAGCACCTGGTGCAGATGCGTTGGGGATGTTGGTCCCAAGTGCTCTTTGGGAACTGGACCAGCTGCATGAGATGCTGGTGAAATTCCTTGAGGCTGTCTGCCACAAGTATGTGTCTGTGGTGTTGTCCATGATAGTAATATGGATTTGATTTTTTCCAGAAATTTAAAACTAAACAAATTATTTTTGAAATGTTTGAAACGTTTCATGGAATTGAAGAATATAATAATGCAAATCTCATAGAAAATTTTACACTTTAAGATGAAAGATGTTCTATGTGTGGATAAACGGTAGTAATATTTCACCTAGTGTATCACTCAGATCAGCGTATACCAGAACATATGTTCCAACACTAACTGTCTCAATTAATCTTCCCCTTTTAAGTCTATTTATTTACTAATAAAATAGGCATTCTGTTCTTTGATTAATAACAAATTTGTTTGCAAGATGCATTTAAAATGTTCCTACGTGGCTTTAGCATTTGGTCCCCTCATTAAGGCTACAGAACCTCTTTTGCATTTTAATTTTGGTTTTCGGTATTATTGAATGCTGTTGAAACTGATGAGAAAAGCTCATGAAAGTCTTGAAATCATTTGCAAGCATGAGTTGCAAGCATTTAACGTTATTCAGAGTAATTCATAAAGATAAAGTAGGACTATGTTCTCATCTTAAATCTTTAATGAAAATAGTCAGGGGATGTCATTATTGATGAACGTATCTCTGTACTTCTTTAGGTACTGCAGAAATAGGGGAAATCTGTATTTTTGCACATTAGAGCGCTGATTTGCCTTTGTAAGAGAATGAGATTCAGAAATTCAGGCTCTCTTTTTGTTTTGTGTGAAGAGAAGGGATAAGACTGTCTATTCCAAAACATTATTCAGATGGATTAGATGCTGCGTTCTAGAAAAGTGTATGTCCTTAGTTTCCTGTGACCTTTTTAAAGTGGTAAGGACTGATTTTACACAGCATGCTCAGGCACATTCCAGTCATGAAATAAAGTATATAAAGTGGCCACATGAGATTACATTAATATTTTTACAACCTAGTGGTTGAGTCTAACACTTCATTTGGCAGATCAGTCCTTAAATTGCTTTTTAATTAAGGTGGGTTTTTTTAATCTCTTACATTAATACTGAAGGATAATATATCCTATGAGTGGGAATGTGCAGAAGCCACTAGAGGGTGAAAAGGTGGCAAAGGGTAGAGTTTTTTGTGATGGACTCTGCACGTCCGTATTACATACCATTTTCCTTGGAGCTTTCATTGCGTGTTGGGGAAAGGATGCAATTCTGAGCTAGCAGTACTGCTGTGCTGCTAAACAGTGATGACCGCAGCATGTAATTTAGGAAAGTATGCTCTACTGTGCAGTGCTAGTGGGGGGTAAGAGGGGCATAAACTCTTTGCTGATTTTATAGCTGCACTGATAAAACATTTGTGAGTTGTACAGAATGCAAGAGCAGATGTGAGATCTATTTAAAATTTCAGAATTGCACCTGGGAAATGTTCCTTGTGCGTAGGAATAGGAATAGCATTCCAGACTTGAGGTTACAAGGAAGTAAACATGTTTTCTGAGCTTCATTTTCCCTTTAGTGTTGTAGTCCCTCTAATGATGATGTTTTCAGCTCACAAATTAGAATTGTGGTTCATTTTGTAATAATTGTCAAAAACACTTTTAAAAATTAATATTCTTTACACTCTACAAAGCACTTTAAATTTCAACGTAAGTGTGAATAGCTGAAAAAAATTAAAACTGCCTGATTTGATTAAGTGTTACTGGGTAGCTTGAGGTTTTTATTTTTGCTTTAAAATATTGTAAGGAAGCTATCCCCAAATTACTGAAGTAATACTTTCACAATTGCTGTATTTTTTGGTTTTTAGTCTTTGGCTTTTAAAATGGTGGTTGTATGTGGGAAGAGGAGAACTAAATCAGGGAAATTATGCTTCTATTCCACCTCTTCTGACTGAGATTTACTGGAAGATATCTCTGTCCCGGTGCACCTCTCAAATTATTTCCTGTACTGAACTTCACTTTTCCCGTGTTTCTTAAAAGTTTCATGTGAACAGATTTCAATTGAAGCGTCTTATGAGGCTTTTTGGGGACTCTCCTTGACTTCTGTAGGCTTTAGACTGAAACAAGTAGTGGGAAGCCTGTTGATGTTGCTGAAATTCACTGAAAAGGCAGATCATGGAAGGTAAGGTGGCTTTCAATCTCAGAACGACTAAGAAAGATTTGTGGTGGTGAGATGCTTCTGAATCGCTGCAAGACTGATACTAGGTAGGGCTGTGTGGTCTCATGAGGTCTATGAGACTAGCAGATGAAGACCCTGGTTATGGTTTCAGTGGGAATGGAATAATTCCTGCTGTTATTCCTTTTGCACTGTAGTACCTTTGCTGTTGCATTGTTATTTCTGTCTTCAGCATCCCACCACGTTCCAGTCACTTACCTACTCACCCTTTTGCATGATTTTGGGTTACGCAAAAGAAAAGCACCATAAGCAGTATGAAAACATCAGGGGATGTTAGGATTGGCAAAGGACTTGAGAAATTGCTGAACAGGGAAGCATTCCTTTCCCTCTAGACAAAATTAATATAATACGTTTGATTTTGTTCAACCCTCACACTGTTTTCAGGCTAGCGCCTGGCCAAAAATATGTCTACGCATTACTGTTTTAAATTAAGTTTTACTGGGAAAATACTCCTTTTTCCACTGGAAAGCTTCATAACAGTCAGTTTAGTCTTTGAGTTTTCTCTCCATGAGGACAGAATCCTAGGCATTGACCTCTCACAATTTTCTTTTAAAAAGAAAGCCTGTTTTAATATTGTGGAGGCAAGTATAACATTTGAGATCACAAGAGATTTTATAACCTGAGCTTAATAGCTAGTATTTTAGTACTAGGTTTATTCCAAGTGAACATGACAAATCTATCAAAAAGTAATTAAAAAGCCTTTTAAAATTTTGGGTATTGATTTTTAGAAACCGTTTTCTGCTTCACGTCTGTTGTAGGACTTTTGTCTTGATCACATTATTGTTTGTGCTCATGAACAGTGTGAATTTGTAAATGCATCCTATTTGTAGATCTTAGAGGAGGAAAAAAATAGATAATCTCATTGTCTGAGACACTGCACAATAGTATTGCAAATACATTTTTTTTAAACAAAAAAAATCTATCAACTCCTTTGTAGCCTTCATGACTTAAGCTACTGAAAATACTGTAAAAATGTAGAAGATAGAAGACAGGTAAGCAACACTGTGGTGCATCTTTGCTTGCTTATATATTTTGTGGGTTACTATTACTGTTACTCTGTTTTGATCAGAAGTTTTAACTGTAACTACTTCAGAGTTGTCTTTTTTTCCAAAGCAAGTATTACTGAAAAAGATATGCTCTTCAAGTTAAAAATGGAATAGGGTGTTTTTTTGTGAAAATTTGTTATTTGCTTCAGATCCAAGAATTGCAGTTTTTAATGTTGGTAACTGGATGGTGAACTAACTGAAAGGCAGATATTTTAGATGCAAAGACAATTTTGGCAAAGCTGTGTGGTTCCCATATTTGATTTCTGTTGTATAATTACATGTTTTTTTCCCTTTTCTCTACAATTCTGTTTGCTCACGAGCTTAGATTGTTCCATCCCAGCTGTTATAAAGCAGAATTAATGGCAGCTGGATTGCTATTCTTATGCAGTACAATTTAACGTTAACCTTTGGAATTATAGGCTTTGATCTGATTTGAGATGTACGTATATACCTTAAAGAGAACTCAACTGAAATCCCAGACAAAGCTGAATCTGAGAATGTGCTAATGTGAATTAATCTGCAAAGAGGCATTTATAGGAAATAGGTCCTCTGATACATTTTGCTATAAGAAAATGAAAAGCAATTAAATGCTTAGTAATTTCATGCAGCTTTTTCATATGTAGTGTAATCTCTTCTAAAATAATGATTTTTTAAAATGGACAGTCCTAGGATCTTTAGAAATGTATAAATAACCAAAATAATACTGGGTGCTTTTCTCTGAAAAAGAAATTAGCTGAAAACCGGACAGTAAATGTCTGTAGAGCAATACTGACTTTGTGAAATTTTCTCATTTGAAATTTATGTGCTAGAGATTTAGAATTTTTCATTACGCCTGAATTTAAATGTTTTCTACATCAAGTGTGGATTTGAACTCCAGCTGACATCATGGCAATTAAGGGGAGATGCAGGCATCTTAAGTATTTCTGAGCTAGTTTTGAGTTGCAAAGTCACAGGAGAAGGTAGTGTCTTCAGAAACAGAGAGAAACAATGAAGAAAATGCTGTGGAGAAAAATAATCGGCACAGAATGAATTGAAATAATGAAAAATGGCTTTAAGTTTTAAAAGTAGAAGCGTTGAGATAAGAGATTATAAAATTATTGTCTGAGCTTTCAGTTGTACGAAGATAGACCCCAATTCCTTGCAGTTGAGAAGATTTAGAGAAGAAAAGGAGCTGTAAAATACCACTTCTTAACTGGAGAAGAAATATATCAATATAGAATAAAGGTATTTAATTAACAAAAATAAATACGGAATTGCTAAAACTTACCTGAAGTCTCTAAACAGAAACATAGAAAAATGAAGCCTCAAGATTTGAAAATTAATCCCATCAATAGAATGGCAATTAAGACATCAATAAGTTTGCAAAGATAGAAGAATATTCCCCATCATGAAACCAACTTCTAGGTCTTTTAGGCAATCATGTGTTATCATGCCTTCCATGCACTTACCTTGGGGAAAAAAATGTGTTTGCACCCTGCCTTCCCTTCCATCCTGCCTTCTACAGGAGCAGTATTCCATCACTATTACGATGTTAAAACCTTTTTTGTTTTCCAGTCTGAAGTCTAGTCATGGCCACCTTATACCCATTTCTTCTGCTGCTAGTGTCTCCTTTAGTGAAAGTGACTCGTTCTTCAGTGTTTAGCTTTCTGTTTATGCCTAGAAATAACATTCTTTTTTGGTTTTCATTTTGTTTGATGTGAAGTGCTTAGTCTTTTATTCTTCTGGGAAGTCCAAGTTTTCATTCTTCGGATAACTTCAGTAGCCCTTTTCTGAAACTATTCAAGTTTAAATTCTTCTTTCTTGGAGCTGAGTGACCACAATTTTATGCTGATTTCCTGGTAAAGCTTTTGTGTAGCTGTAGTGTACATTTTCCCATCTCTGTTGTTAATATTTCATACAATAACCCTTCATATATGGTTTACTTCTTTGACAGCACATAGCATTGATGGTTAATACTTGTTTTGTAATTGATCAATAAAAACATCCATATGTATCGGATGAGATGTCCAATATTGAGGTCAATGTCCTATTTTGGACACCGTCCAGGAGCAGCTGCTTAGGAAAAACATGGAAGAGCAGTGAAAAATATATCCTTCTAATTTTCAGCAGCATGTGGTTTAGAGACTTTCCTCCGATAGAGACGCCATCCACATCATTGTGTATAGCAACCTTTGTGGACCTTTGTTCTTGAATTTGTTCTTTCTAAAACTCAGTTTTGGCACTCCTGGTATCGTCTTACATATTCTGCAGTTTAATAGTGTGGAAAGAAAACAGTACATAATTGTACTTTCCATATAGTTTCATTTTGTACTCGCTAATATTTGTCATGAGAAATACTGAACAATTTTACTCTCTTGTTTCCTCTTAGTCATTTGATTTTGTTTTAAATCTCAACCACCAATCACTTGCTTTTCAAGTAGGTCAGCTTAATCTCTTCCTATACAAAAGTTTTTTTCATAATTCTAATCTTCCTTAGTTGTACTATATTACTTTTGAGATGGGTTGACCAGAACTATAAGCAGTTTTTAGAATGTGTGAGTAGGCAATGTATTCATAAAGCTTATTTCTTGATTTCTTTTGCTTTTCTGATGATTCTTCATTTGCCTGTTTGATTGTTACTGATTATTGGGCCATACTGACTTAATGTTCCCAGCTAATGCCTACCTAATGTTCAAGATGATTTGGAAGTAATTGTTATGTGTGTACTTGTAATTTTCTCCACGTTTTCGCCTAGTATACTCAGGTCTTTCTGTTCTGCAATTTCTGACTAACAGGCTTCCAACTCATACAAGATACTGTTATCTAATTATACTGAGAAAACGATCTTACTGTTCCGTCTGCATTGATACCATCAACACGTGTGGTTTTTTGTTTGAAAAGGGATTAGGATAGTACTGAAATGTAGGTGGTCAGTGTTTTGTGCCTTGTATCCTTAGTACAGCAGACAAGCAATAAATTTAATTTACTTGGATGTCCAATGTGACAGGACACCCTCTTTTCTATGTCTTCCCAGAGTGCATAGAGATCTTGCGTGAAATTTTACATCATTCTTGATTATATTATGGGCCTAACTGCCATTAAAAAGCCACTGTAATGATTAGAAGGCAGTGAAATGTGTCATTATCATCTGATTAGTAAAGAGGTATTTTACTTAAAAGTGATAAAATCCATTGGCTAGTAATGGTGAATAATACCGTTTGGATCCTGTGTCATACTGGTGCCCCCCCCCCCCCCC
>VZSC01005239.1:140840-187794 GCA_013398225.1 Steatornis caripensis | reverse complement strand
GGTCCCCCCCCCCCCCCAAATCATTGCAGGAATTGCAGTGTAATTAAAGCCTGTGGAAAAGCTGCCAGTGAAATCTGAATGATGCTAGACCTTTTCTAATTAACGCTCCCCCACCTAATCCAATTTTGTGAGGTGACATCACTCCCTCATGATGGCAGCAGCGCAGGGCAGCCTGGAGGATGTTACTTCATTCTTGTTTTGTTCCATAGCACATGGAGCCCTCTCTATCAGCACAGGACTTACTGCTTCTCTTCCTGTTACAGTCTAGAGGACTGGACCACAGCAAGCTCGTTTCCCATTTCCCTCCCAGATTCTTTTCTCTCTTTCAGGGTGCGAGGGGCCCTAACCCAACATACCCCATATTCCAATTCATCCTGTTCTCAGGCCCCAGAGACCCTCACTTTACAAGTTCTGTGAATCTGCACTGTCAGTTTTTGGGTGGAGGAGCATGTGACGCTGGCTGGTAGGATGTCGGGTAAAGGGAGGAGGTCATGGCTGTGGTCTTGCCCTCTCTGCATTGCTATGGCGGGGGGTCGCTCAGCTAACAGACCCATAATCAGGGGAATGGGCACTTAGGGATGGTAGTGGACAACAGAGGAAGATTAAGCCAAATGGTCCAGAGAAGGATTTGAGACTAATACTGATGACAGAATAATATTTGTATCAACTACTTTGTTCTATGATCCTCCAAGACTTTCAGTATTTTTTGAGATTTTGTGTGCTGACTATGTTGGTATTACTGTGGCATCCCTGTTTCCCATCCCTTGTCAGAAGGGTCTAAGTTAGGAATGAACTTTCTGAAGTCTGAAACCTGCACTTGTTGTAAAGATGAATGGCTGCTCCAGATGGATCCTTTGGCTGTTTAACATCCGAGAGTAAATTTGGTGTGTTTTGAATATCCACAGACGTTTCAAATCATATGATCTGTGTATCTGTGTTTCGAACTATTACACACTTCACCATACGAAGTCATAGAGTCAAACCTAAAAACAGTGAGAGTTTTTTAAAAGCTTCAATAGCTGGAAATAGGAGCAGGGCAAATTAAAATTCGATGATTTTATAGTTAGTATGATTAAGCTCTGTGACACATAGAACATAGCAAATTCTGTATTAGTTGAGCTTCTTAAGTTGAGGCCTTTTAAATGCTGCTGTTCCTTTTTTTTTGGCGATAAAATCTATGAATATAAGCACCGTCCTTTTGTTGTGTGCTTTTTAGAGGCAATTAGTCAGAAATCAGTACTCAAATTGACGCTTGTACAGACACTCAAAGACAGAGTTTTTGCTAAAAGAATTAATTTATTGGACTTTTTAGTATAGGGACATGCTTGGCTGGGGAATTGACTCTCTGGAGCAGGATGGCCAGTTACTGTCTGGGTAGTGATGATTGTCTGTTGCAAGTGTTGTTTAGCTGGTTTGTATAAGACTCCCCAAACTGTTCTGGTGAATTTTTCTAATCCAGCTGGCAAGCAGTCCTGTGTGACCATCCTAGCATGTGCGTGGTCCTTTTGTGTTATCTTAAGTGGTCAGACAGAGGACAGTATACTTGTTCCACCTGAACAGGAAGAAGAAACAATTTCTATCAAAATGACTATATACCAGTAACTGTATTTTTGTTTTAGAGCTCTTATAACTTTGTTCATGACATTTAATTACTTTCTTATGCTTTTTTCCTCAAACATTTAAAAAAATTATTTCACTTGCATGTCTGTGAATCTTGTGAGATTAACTTTCATTGTGAAGCAGTTTTGAAAGCATTTGAAAGCATCCTTCTGTAAATGTAGATGATCAGGCTTGTTAGTGTTTTAAAAACTTTTTAGATTAGCTCCCCTTGTTATATTTTATCTTTCCCTTCTTCCTGCTTTTCGACACAGCAGCCAAAATCTCTGTCCCATAAGAGTCAGGCCTTTTAGGTTCCCCTCAAGGTCATAAACTGTAATGTGTTTTCCATGAAAAGATTAAATTTGCTAGATGTTGTAAAGCTGGCCTAAGCCTCACAGTTTTTCTTTCTCTTTTTTTCCCCTTTCTGGATTCCTGCTGCCAACTCCCTGTATTTTGTCGTTGTCAAGGATGCTTGAACACCTAGCAAAAATCTCCCACTTTCTAAGCCTCTTGTACTCCAAGGGCCCTCAGTGTCCTCTCCTTGCTACCTCCTTCCTGCTCCTCCAGCTTTAAAACTGTTGTACCAAAGGAGAGGAATCTAATTGTTTGATTAGTTACAGCCAGATTTGGATGAGAGGATGTTTAACTATAGAGAGACACAAAGACTATGTAGTACAAAATGGAAATTTCAGCTTGTTATGTATGACAGTTTGTTAAAATGTTATACTTGATCACTGCATTTGCTAGAATATGAAAGAGCATGATACAGCTCCTGCTGTAGCTGGGAATTTCTTTAAGCTGATTGAGGATGTTTTCTAAAGGTGTTTGGTTTCTTTGGGTTCTGAATAATTGATAAGGTTTCATCAGCTTGCTTCTGTGCCCTCAAGCTCCAGGTTAGAGTATCGTATTGACTATCATAGTTTCACATTGCGTTTCTTTCGTAGTACCAACTGAAAGAGTTTCCACCACTCTCAGGCTGGGGTTGGCAGTGAGCATCATCAGTTGCATTGGCGTGACTGTCTGTGGATCTGTGTTAGAAACTGGATTATTTCATGTTGTAAACTGTAGTTTACTGCTAGTGGAGATGAGGGGGCAGCCTGCCACAATTTGGGAGCTGGCATGAGTGGTCAGAGGTACATGCAAAGTCCTTAAGCTAGCACAGCTGCTGAAAATAATGTTACATGGAACTACTGCCTAAATTGTTGATCAGTTAAAATTACTTCTAAGACCCCATCCCTTTTCTTTCTGTCTTTAAAGAACTAGATTTGTGCAAGTCACCTTGTATTGGATCATTTTTGTTCTTTCTGACCCTCTGTTTGCAGTTTAATGAACCACGTGCTGCTTCACTCCCTCTGTCTGGCTAATACGTGAAGTATAACATTTTTCCACTTTCTCATTTGTACCTTGCTTGTTATCAGACAGAAACTGTTCTCATTTGGACACATTCACAAACTGCTGCTATCAGTCCTCCTCTGGTGACTTTCATTTTTAATGCTTTTCTTGTAAAGTAGATTAGGATGTAGCTCATCCACAAGGCCAAATAAGCAGGTTAAAAATTAAATTTAAAAACAATTGTATTTGACTACAGTTTGGTCAGTGATTGATGGTTATTTCAGGGGAATGCACTTGCGATTTCCTGTTAGCCTAAGGGAAAGAGGTGATCTAGTCATATATTAAAAAAAAATTATGCAGACCCATTAATTGTCCTGCTTTTTCCCTTATGATTATACATTTAACTGGTATTTCAGTCCATGCTAGTTCATAATTTTTACTTTGTTACAAGAATATAAAAAGCAATAGATGTTTTAGAGCATCAGTGTGTTAATTCCTTTAATCCTTTCTTGGTTTTGCTCTCCGTCTGCCAATCACAACAGGATAAAGGCTTTTAGAGATACGTTCTTTTGTACTTTCACCAGGATAGTAGTAGCAGAGTTGTATCTGCATTGCAATATGCAAAGGTTGTATTGCTGTAGCACATGCTTTTCACTTATCAACTTGTTTTCACAAATTTCTGTGCTTTTCCGGTTGTTTCTGAATTCCTAAAATGAGGACACTTAGTGAAGTATCAGACAAACTTTAGTTTTTCACACTGTTCTGTTACAAGATTTGTTAGATTTTCTTGACTATCTAGATATTTTTAGAGTTCTCTCTTATAGATTCAGCAACACAGTGTTTCCAGAAAAGAATCTTTAAGGTATAATAGTAAATAGTTCTAGGACTTACAGGCAATCTGTATTTTAAAATACCCCACAGCCCAGTGTTTGTACAGCAAATTTCTGTATTTTAGTTTGGCGGCTACCAGTGAATGAAACAGCATTTTGTTAGTAGTATAGTGTACTATTCTGAAATTTTTTTAGGTTCATTTAATGTTTTTAAGTATCTATTTAATAGTGTAATAAAGGCTTTTAGAAGTATGATAATTTCTTTATGGCTAACAGCCTGCAAAATTTACATTAATATCTATCTTTGCACTAGCAATCTCTCTTTGCTCAAATACTGTGGATTTCTTTAGCCATGCTGATTAGTACATTCCAATTGCAATGGCTGTTCTCTCTTCAAGTCATGAATACTTTGATTTCCAGCTCTTTGAAGTCCCATGAAAAAGATTTGCCAAAATGTTGCTGCTATTTGCTTAAGCTACGTGGTTATTTCTTTATTTGTGTGCGTGTGTGTATGCAAGGCAATTTTTTTTTAACTGATCTGCAGAAGGAGGTCTGCCTTCTACACTATGTCTGGAATAGAGTCAAGAAAAGATGAAAAGGGAGACTTCTCAGCACCATTACCAGGAAATTAAGTACTTTGTGCACTACAGTCTTTTTTTTTTTTTTAGCAATGTCTTCCTTAATTTCCTACATTATTAATTTGATTATTCAGAGCGAGGAGGATATTTTTGTCAGTTGAAAACGTTTTTCTAATTGCAATTGTTATTGCAATTGGGTTGGGGAAATGGTTAGCTCAGTGAATTTTTATATTTTGTAATTGTTTCTTAAGCACTGTTTTATTCTCAGGGTCTTTTTTTCCCCCTGCTCTTATCTTTACCATTCCATCAGGGCTCAGTAGTGAGTTTTGTGTAAGAATGTCGAAACCCGTAAATAAAAATGTTGATTAGATACTAATTTACTGTTCTCTTTTCTACTACCACACCATTTACAAGTGGATTTTGTCCACTCGCCTTCTTTCTCTTATGTTTCTGGCCACGAATAGGTAAGTGGCATATACTTCTAAAATGGGGCATCTGGTGATAATTGATCTTATCTAGAATCTGCTACTTAGTGGAATCTAGTTAGATTTGTCTTCAGGCAGTTTGTTCCTCTTGCATCAATTTGTAATGTTACTGTTTCAAAAATTTTTTGAGTGTGTGTTCTCTAGTTGTATGTCTTGATCTCACAGAACAGTGTACGGCAATCTACATGATTTAAACATATACTGAACAGTTTATATTCTTTTTGGGCTGAATTAGAAAAAAGTGAAAAAGTATTTGTTATTCAAAATAGGTATGACTGCTATTGATAATTTTTTTCCTCTGTTTCCTTTACCAGTTTTCTTTTATGAAAGATGAAGTCCTCTGAGGGATGCATCTTGTTTTGTGAAATACGTGGAAGACATGAATCCATACTGTGTAACTGTACCGTTAGTTTCAAAATACCAGTTGTACTCACGCTATTGATGTAATTAATTTCACTAGCCTTAGAATTTGCTGAGCTGTTTGTAGTCTCATAGTTTTTTCACCAATTCACAGGTGAAAAATTTAAAAACTGCGAAACTAGTGTGAAACCTAATATTTTTACACATATATTCATGCTGTTTTAACACAAACGTACTCGTACGGGGGAGCCGTGTTAGTGTTTTGATATGTTATGCAGTAATAGTAATGGATACTGCTGAATTTAGTCAGGGATTAGTGTGGAGTTCACTGTTTGACACAGATTACTGCACTAGGTATAAGCTTTCAGTTTAGACAGGAAGGACTGCTGTGACTCTAAGGTGTGAGCCAAGGGTGAACACCTCAGTGGTACCTGCCTGGATGAACAGATGGTTGTAAAAGTTGCTCAGAAAGACAGGAACTGTCCTCATTCCAGTGGGTACCATCTGTGAACATTTACAGAGAACGACTTACCTGTCTTCAGATTTAGTTGGTCATTTTAGCACGAGCCATCTCAGCTTGTTTATACTGCACTTTTAAATGTTCTCTTAAAAACCTTCGAAGCTAATCTCCAGTTGCCAGATTTCCAGTTTTCCTTGGCAGACCCTGCCCAATTTTCTTC
Source organism: Steatornis caripensis (assembly GCA_013398225.1). Taxonomy (NCBI): domain Eukaryota; kingdom Metazoa; phylum Chordata; class Aves; order Caprimulgiformes; family Steatornithidae; genus Steatornis; species Steatornis caripensis. The sequence goes on along the minus strand of VZSC01005239.1, from coordinate 181,930 downwards.
TCAGCCAATAAAAAAACCCCCTCACTAAACTGAAAATAGGGAGGGAAGAAGATTTCATATAAAAATGGATCACTTAATACTGAATGAAGAAGCTGGAGTTTCGACCCATTGCAGTGATGAACCCTCCTACATACTTTGGATCCAGGTTCCTGTATGCTGTGTTAGGTCTTGACATTTGTATGAGCTTGTAAACAGTCTATTGTGAATACTGGTGACAGTCAGAGCCCCATTGCTAAAGAATAACGTTCACTCCATGCAATAAGCAAACAGGCAGACATCTTCTGTTGGATACCTTATCTTTTATTGCAGTAAGGAGGCTGTATAATATTCTTGATGCTCTTCTCTACTTTGTATGAGTGATTCTTAGCATGCAAATATAAGAATGTGAAATTTATTGTTGGTCTTTTAGTTAATGTGATGTATATAGACTTTCAAACAAGTGATCAAAGGAATACCAAAACATTTCAGAATTGAGAGCGCAGCAACTTACCCAAAGGAAGAAACAAATATAAAATTTAATGAATACAACAGAGGTGCCAATAAGCAATTATAAAAGTACTAATAAATATATTTTTAAGTTTACTGTGATGGAGAAAGATGCTGAAATGAAATAGAAGAAAATTTACTCTGAATTAAACTCCCATTATTTTCTAAAGCAAAAAAGCATCAGAAGACAGGGAGGAATTTTCCCTGCATTGAATGTTACAGTGAAAGGAATCCAAAATTTCAGGCACATAATCACAAGTTTTCATAATGTAGTGAGTTTATGTACATCTGCTTAGCACCAGTCACTGACTGTGTGCCTACTCTTAAGCTTACATTTCGCTATTTGGCATAAACTAGATATGTACATGCTGAGGTGTTGCAGCTTAACCGACATCTGGTGACTTTTTAAGAAGAAAGAGTATGAGTGCGGGGAAAAGAGAAAGCCATTAGATTTAATTACTGCAGCACCAGTTCTAGTCATGGAACATCCAAGCGAGGTCGCTTCTTTCCTCAGAACAGACGTTCCTGTATTTTGTACTGTGTGATTTAAAAAGTTGGACTTCACAGTAGCAAGCCTTTAAAAACAGAAGAGAAGTGACAGTAAGATTTTTAAAAGTGTGGAGGAAGATTCCAACAGAAGCTGGGTGAGGTGATTTCTAGGATGGTGACTTCCTATAGAAAGAACAAATATTTTGTCATTGTAAATATTTTCCAGTTAAGACACTAAAGAGCCAGGATTGTCTTGCTTTTAATTAAACTCTGACTGCTAATAACTGACGTGTAGCATGTGTACACTTCAGCAACCTAACTGATGAATCATGTTTGTACAGTAACTTAATGGTGAGTATTTATGGTATTTGACTTGAGACTGGAAAAGTCATAATTTTAGTGATTTTAATACATGATTTTACAGAGACATGGCAAGTGACCAACTTGTGTTGAAATTGTGGTTCTGTTACATGTTTGCAAATCCATCTCCTTGGAATTCTGTACCTGCCAATGCTTAAAACTCAAATGCTGTCAGTATGATTAGCAATGTACTAAAATTAAAGAAGTAAAATAATAATATGTGTTTTCTGTTTTGTTTAGGGTGCAAAATTTGGACATCCAATGGGATTAAATCAGGCTCCTCCCCCACGTTCTTCTGTTCGAAGATCTTTTGGAAGATCTAAGCGATTTAGTATTACCCGTTCTCTGGATGACCTTGAGGTAATTAACTTCCAGTTAAAACTTAGAAGTGAGTCCTAGAGAGGAACTTACAGTAGTTAATGCTGATCATTAATGGAAGTAAGTAAGTAATATCTGTCGCGTAATGAAGTTACTAATCATCATATGCCTTTTATGTGAGGGGAATACAGATTTCAGGTATCACCTGACTTTTTCAGTGTTTCTTTAATAGTTTACATTGATGCCAGCAGTGGCCATTCTTTCTGTGGGGAATTTTGACTTTATTTTAAACATCATGGCTGGTCATATAATGCAAAACAATACGGCTTTGCTGATCAAAATGTTCATAATATTTTAGAAATCATTGTGTCATGATTATCATTTACAAAATCAAATGCTCATCATATTCTTTTTTTCATTCAGCTGATGATCATTGCATTGAGAAAATTTTGGGGGGGTTAAATTTGTTGCTGGACCAGGCTCTTTACATAACTTATTAAGAATTGTAGCTTAGTGAGTCTGGAAAAGTTTTAAAAAATGCTTAAATAGGTTTTTCCTCCTTATATGTATGTCAACAGCTGAGAAAAGGGAATTCCTAATCAACTTGGTGTGGTCATTGGTTATGGTGATTTTGGGTCTTTCTGAGTGTAATATAGTAACATCATTTCACATCTGGTAGAACATCAACTGATGCTTGGGCCTCAGTGGCCAAACCTGATTGATTTTGGTGAAAACAAGGAATGAAAAGCCATCTGAATTTAAAAAGCTGCTCCTCCTGCTCTGCTGAGAGCCTCCCTCAACCAGCTGTAGGAATATGGCTTCATTGTATCTTCTCTTCTAGTGTACTTCCTCTGGAAAACCTGTCCCATAGTGATGTGAAAGCGAATGCAGAGATTTTTCCCTTACCACTTTATCATGGTTATCTGGAAGAAGGTTTGTGGTTAGGGAGAGACAAAAATATGTGCAGAGCTCTTGGCATAGGAACCATGTAATACATACTAAGTCGCTCTTCAGCATGGGAGGGAATGTGGCACACTGATTCCTCTAAATGGGAAGGAGGTGTTTGAAAAGCATTTGCAATGGGAGGAGGAAAGAAGGAGACAGTCTTGAGTTTCCTGCCATGGGAAAATGTAGGAAGAATGGTGTTTCACTGACTCCAAACTAAAGGAGAGGGGAGCTCAGTGCACTGGATTTTTAGGGAACAGAATATATGGCAGGAGCTTCTGGCGTGCCTAGGGAATGCAGGTAGGAACTGTAATTACTTCTCAGATGTTTTAAAGGACATTTTTCATTGTGATCTGTTTCTATCTTCTTGTCTGAAGCTTTGAGTGTCTTGCTTTTTTTTCCATCTAGTCATGGAAAATACATTTTCATTTCTTTGCACTCATAAATTTAATACAGTAAGTACGTAACTTTTAACAAACAGGGCAAGATTCTCTGGTTAAAGCTGTTTGGAAACCGTCTAGCTGCATCTTTGTTCTCAGAAAATGGTGATTCTTCTAAATTAAAAAAGCTTGCTACTATGTATTACCAGTTTTGACAGAATTTCTGGTCACGATAATAGAGAATCCCCTCAGAATATCTAAGGGTTTAGTGCTAGTAATTCAATGGTTCACAGCACGTTATTCCGGATTGAAATTTCATATATATTTATGTGCACATCTCATATTTTGAGAGTGTGTTTTAAACACCAAGGATATAATTTAATTTCTGTTGTTGGAGCTGTTTTACATTGCGCAAATATTTATGAAAACAGGGACTTGATACTTTATATTAATCTCAGAAAGATGTTACAATTACTGGCCTAAAAAGTCCATTTTTCTCTCATTGTGTCTTAGTTTGTATTCATTAGCTTATATAAATTGAGTAGCACTAACAGAAGGGATTGAGAGGCTCTCTGTTACCCAGTGTCAAAGCTGTTACTTTGGATGGGAAAACTTACCTTCTAGTTCACGATATGAATTGGACAAAGAAACAATCTGTATTAAAATCTGTATTTGGATGAATTCCCTTACTACATATAGCTATTTAGGTGTGGACTGCTCTCTGTCCATTGCGTCTTTTCACTTTGAAATATCTTTTTTTTTTTTTTCCCCTCTGCATGCCACGAAAGAGTGATATCCTAGCCACCAGGAGGAATACCAACCCAGACAAGAATTAAAAATCTTTACAAGTCAAAGTAAAATAGTGTTGAGGGGTTTTCATTTTGGTACTGACTTTAACATTGCTACTGCANTTTTTTTTTTTTCCCCTCTGCATGCCACGAAAGAGTGATATCCTAGCCACCAGGAGGAATACCAACCCAGACAAGAATTAAAAATCTTTATAAGTCAAAGTAAAATAGTGTTGAGGGGTTTTCATTTTGGTACTGACTTTAACATTGCTACTGCAGCACTTTTCCCAAGTACTGTTTCACTGAGTGTGGTAGAACACAATGTTGTCAGTAAGTGTTTAGATTATTTCAGGCCATCTATTTAGAGTTGCTGGAAGAGGAAATAACAATACCAGGAAATTCTTAAGAGACTCCACCTTTGGAATAATGATCATGAACATATTATATAGGCTACTCGGCTGCTTTTGGGCTCTTTCCAGTTGTCTTAGCGGAATGGATAAGGTACTAACCCAAACATGAAGTTTGAAAATGAATATGCTTCTCTGAATGTGTGAGTTTGATTCCTGCTGGCGTCCAAATTAGTCTTCGAAATTGAGCAGTATAAGTAGGTTCCATGTGATTTATTTTATGGGCATATGATGAACACTGTTCATTTGCTTATGGGTCTGAAGAAGGCTGTATTTGAATTTTTGTGAAAGTATGATCTTGCTCCTCTTGTCTTTGGAGCTGTTGTGTGTGAAATACCAGCAGTCAGTGTTGCTGTCTTCTGCCATAAGGTGGCGAGATTTCTTTGCAGTTTGTTTTTAAAATCTATCCAAGAATAAAACGTATTATATATATATCTCTATTATTTTAATAAATAAAAACAATGATTGCAAGAGAGTATTTCACTTTTTCTTTTAAATTGTTAGAATATGACTGGCTATACATGCACAGACAATATCCTTGTAAAGTTAGAATTAGCTGTAATGATACAGTTGCCTCTCCTCAAGCATTTTCCTCTTACATGCAGAAGTTGTATTGTACGTAAATAAAACCAGACAAGTTTGGATGATTAACCTCTAGGAGCTGTTTTTACTAATAGAACCTGTATATGAGATTATTGTAAATCTGCAGGGATCAAAATAGGATGAGAGTGCAAAATTGATGGATGCAATTATGCTACGACTATGATATGGAAAATGCCTCACAAAACACAAAATACATGATTTTATTTCTTAACTGTGGAAATTGTGCTTGTTCACACCAGGGCTGAATATGATTATCTTGTAAGTTGGAACTGGATTCAGAAAATGAGTGTGTGTAGTATATACCTTGATTATGTTGTTTTCACAAGAAGTGTATTTGGAACTTTTTCTTTATTAAATTGCAAGAAATCTGTTTTTATTAAGAACAGATTCCTATTTTGTATGTAGTAATAAATTTTCCTGTGTGAATCATTTGTCATTATGAAATAGTGTCCATGAACAACCGTGTTAAAATTCTGTGATTTCTACTAATTTTACTTTATAGTATATTTTCTGGTTCATATTTGCAAGGTGTAGCTTAAGCTAAACGGAACTTGCCATGATTTAGGATTATTTAATATTTGGACTAATGAGAGAGCATGATCCTGTTTTTCTTCCTACTTCTCTTCCCAGTAGGTAAGTGCCACTACTCAGCTTCTTGCATGATTCTGTCCTGGCAAAGATACTGTTTGTAAATTTATAAACACGTCAAAGGTGACTCTGTGAGACTGCAGAGACTAGAACACTGCCTTTGTAAAAATTTACATTAAACAGAGTAATCCTTTTACTCATCAACAGTTTTGGAACCAGGTTCCGTAATGCTTTTAACTGTAGCTCATCCATTCATGTTTTCGTTCTTCATGAGGTCTGTAAAAATTGGGGATCCTTGCTGTATTCCCTTGAGATCAACAAATTTAAGTTCTTCCTTGCCAAGGAGAACATTCAAAGCTGTTGTGTTTCCAGAAAATCATTGTGGCACTTTTGTACCTTAGGTATTTCTCAGTGGTTAAAACCAGAGCAGAGTAGTATAGTGAGACACATAATATCTTAGGCAAACAAGCTTCAAGCTCTTTGAGTATTGTTAAGTAATCTTTTAATGTAGAGTTTTTGTAAAATTAAAGACTGTTTAATTCTTTTAACTAAATATCAGCTCAAAAAAGATGGCTGTTGCTGCTTGTCTTCTTGTTGTCATCCCATTTTGGAAACCTTAAAGCTGTTTCCTATATGAAAAAGAACGTTTGTTGGACCAGATTTCGAGAGTTTAGTAATGTTTTCAAAGTTGGAATGTATCATATATTCCTTTTAAAAATCAGTGTGAAGAATTTTGTTAGAATGTTCTGTCTTAATACTGTATTATTAATGGTTATAATTGTTAGCTGTTATTATAGATAATAATGCTTGATTTTTTTCCTGTTTTGTTAATTCCACTGAAGCAACTTTTTTTGCATTTCATCTGGTAATTGAAAGCATACCATCTCTTTGGTATGAGGTTTTTATACTAATGAATGACATGTCTCTGCTGGATATTAGCTTTGGCATCTGTGCGTGGCAAAACCCCCTAAATGCTCATTTGACTTAATAATGAGTTTTTAAGTGGGTACCTGTCTTTGTTTGACTAACGTAAATAATCAGACAAAGCTTACACAGGGAGATAATAGCTTATATTAGACCAACTAGTATACTAGGGAAATCAGACAAGAAGAGCTAAACATGCCTCAAACTTTTCCCACCCTGCCAGTTGATCTAAGAAAAGTATTAACTCTCCCTCCAGAGCTTGCTTTACTGACGTTCTTAGAGCATCACCACAGCCACCAAGTCACTACTATGGCTGGTATAATTACGTGATTTAAATCAAGAGGCCTCTTCATTCTCAGCTTATCATTGTGAATTTGAAATTTGAATAGAACGTATATTTTTATCTTAGGTTTCACCAATTTTTTTAAGCTGTGATAACTTGCCATGGGCTGTCAGGATACACAGGTTCCACCATGTACTACCAAAGTATTGCATCTTTTGCATGTATCTTGTCCTAATTTTTATCAAAGACGTAAGTGACCAATTGGCAGTTTTGCTGCCTGCTTTCATGAAGGTGGAGAAAAGGCCGGTTGTGAAATAAAACTACGTGCAAAAATGAAATCTCCATTTTTTTACATAAAAGGTAGTTCTGTATTTTTAGCATGCTCATAAAAGGGCTACTCCTGTCTCATACATGGATATTCTGAAGTCCGAATGCTAACACAGTCCAGCCTCTAAGACTGCAGTTTTGGAAGCCTCAAGGATCTGTGACCGCAGCCTTGGTTCTTTGTTTCTCTTTTCCCTTTGCTAGAATGTGCCTGGTGTTGCTGGGTGGAGTAACAGGGGATGGCAGATCCTGTTTCTTGGAGAGTGCCACGAGAGGTCAGCTCTGAAAACAGTGCACAGCCAGCATGGGATGGGTCCTTAATGGTTTCACGGTCACTTGCTGTAATAGCTCTAACCCTTTTGCTGAACTCTATTATATAGCTTTAGACAGTGTTAGTGAGTCATGACATTAAACATTGATTTCTTTACCTTGAATTACTGGTACGTGTGGTCATGGAGCTGATCAGTAGGGCTTTGAAGGCATCCAGTGGTTTCTGCCAGATGTTCTTCTGCTCTGTTCAGACCTTTGACTGTTACAGACCTGGCTGGAGCTGTTTGCCTACAGTGCTGCATAGTGGCTGCACACCTGTGCTGGTAAATGAAACAGTGCCAGGACACGGGGCAGGCAGGGGATTGCAATGCTTGTACTGTCACATTGTTAGAGTTGTCATTTATGTGGTTTTGTCCTGGGCCAACGAGTGTATTTTCTCAAATGACTTTGGATATGGGTTAGAAGTTAGCCCTAATAGCTAGCATCACTATGCCCAGCAGGCGGTTTGGATGCAACCAACTTGATTGATAGGAGATGGGGAGAGCTTGGTGGTGTGATAGCGGCCAGAAAGCACCAACTTTGGAAGTAGTCTTTGGAACTACGCAATAGCTTATGGTGCTATTTATGTGACTAGTACAGATATAGCCAGTACGTCTGTAGGTTACCATCATGTCATTCTGGATGATGCCTGTTTTATCCCTTAGACTTTTTTTTTTTGCTGTCATGATTGTTATCATGTCTTAAAGACTTCCAAGAGCGTAATTTTTTCACATGTTCTCTAGACTGCCCTATTAAGAATCTCAAACTCTTTTTAGCATACTGTAGAGGATCTTCAGGCTTCTACTTTGGCATGTGTGATCTTACCAGGTGCTTCAGTTATATCCATTGTTACTCCCTAAAGAAGGAAAACATCATGCTAGCAGTATACATTCAGTTATTTTTTCCACAGATTGTGCACTAGCATTAATGTTAAGCCTTTGCTTGTATTTTGTACTATACCATAATTTTTAAAAGATTACCATATGCTCTTAAGTTTTCCTTACATTTCTAGACTTTATCATGGAAAGTTCTTATGCTCTTTGCACTGTTTTGTAAAGTATCTGACAAAGGTGGGTTGGTCAACAGATGAGTCCAGTTGTGTGTAACCTCTTTATTGTGAATTGGAGATACTTATTTCTAGATACAATCCAAAATGTTAAACTCTGTGATTTGTTTCCAGGCGCCGAGAATAATGGGATTTGTTTTCTGTTACTGCAGTTGGTAAAATGACCATACTCCAGTAATTTTACTGTTTTCTGTTTTTTCCTGCTTTTGAGTTATTTTGCCATGGAAATTTGCATGTAAAAAGCAGAGTAGTCAGAGAATGTGCCGAGAGCTGGATCTCATCTCTACTTTCTTTGTGAGATACATACGGCAGTGCTCATCACAACAGTGCTCGTCCCATACTTTGGTGCCTGAGAAGAAACCAACAGTATTGCCTAGAATGGATTCCATAGGGAATTCAGTCCTCATATGTGCAAAGACAGTTGGCACTGTATGGAGAAATTTCTCGCTGAGGAAGCCATCAGTACATTGTCTGACCCTGCCACTCAAGTGCTGTGCAAGCCTTATTGCCTCCGGGCTTTGCTCTCCAACACAAGCCAGTTTCTGTCACAGAACAAGAGGCACAGTGTATGTTTTCAGGGACTTGATACGAACTTGTATTCTGCATAAATCCTCAGACAGCAGGCCTTACTTCTTGTCGGTAGCCAGCACCACCATTTTTAAGATGTATGATTAAATGGACACAGGTAAATTCATAAGCACAACATCTCTGATGTAGTCACGTTTGTGGAACTGCAAGGATCAGCCAGGGTGAACCAGATAAAGTAACCACATGAAGGTGTAGAGGGGTCATATCCCATAGTTCAGCAATGTAAGGTACCAAACCTTGGTTTTGGCTCTATTGTTTTGGTTCTGGTTTCTTGAGTGATGATGAAACTGTCAGTGCTTGCAGAACCGAGACTCTTGGTAGGTGGGCAACTTCTCCAGGGTGTCTTTCTCCATAACCTTCGATATCTAGTGTTCTCATAAAATTTGGCTTACTCTTGTTGAACTGAAACTATTCACTCTTCTGGGTCTAATTCATGAGGCACATGACATTAAGGCAGAATAATAGCTTACTGCACTGTGTCTGTTATTGAAACTCAGAATTATTTGCTGCTGAAGGCTGGCCCTTGCTTCAGTTTCTTATGTTACACTCGTTGATTCAAGAGCATCTTTTAGGCTCCTCCCAAGAAGGTGAGCAGTGACGTGAAGTTACTCAAGGTAATAAGGACAAGGGCGGTCGCTGTAGATGAGAGCAGGCTGCTTTTAAAGACTGAATGACTGGACAACAAAATGGCAGATGAAAATGTAAGCAGATAAATGTAAAGCAATGCAAATGAGGCAAAATAGCCCTAACTTCATATGTTAAATGATACATAGGTCTCTGAGCTGACTGTTTCTTCTCAGAAGTGAGGTCTTTGAGTTATAAGGGAGAGTTGCATGAAAAGAGAAGCTCAGTAGAGTAGCGATGAAATAAAATCCTGCATTATGAATTATTAGGGGAGGAATAGAGAAAAAAACCCCACATAATGGTAATAATTCCATGGTATACATCTGTGATTTGCCCACACCTGGTCTCTCATTTCAAAAATTTTATGATATATTAGAAGCAGAAAAGGTTCAGAAAGGCATAAGAAAGTATAAAATCATGGGTGGCATAGAAAAAATAGTTAGGATTTACCTGCTGACTGTCTCCTTCAGGACAAGAAGTTGGCACCATTAATTAAAGGTAGCTGGAGCCAGGAGCAAAACAAACAGAAGAACACGATTGTTCATGCAGGAGATGGGTTGGTCTGTGGGATGCCTCACCGCTGAGTGCTGTGGATGCAAGAAATTTGCATGTCCTTGGGGGAAGTGGACAAGTATTTGGAAAAGAGAGCCACTGGGGATTATTAAGGAGACAAGCCACACCGGGTCTGGGAAATCTTCTGAACTCTAAACATACCTGGAGTCTGGGAGAATGTAATCAGGAAAATGTCCTACATGTTGCCCTGTGCTACTCATTGGTAGACATCCGTGTGTGGCCACTACCCATGCTCTGAACTGATTATGTTCTTAGACTCAAGGATGGACATTGCTTCCCCTTAACTGTGGGATTCTGGATTGTACTCTCAGCACAGGAAGGTGCATTACCTTTCACGTGGTGTTAACTTGTTTGTTTGCAAAGTAAAGGGCTCACTGACCATAGTATCTCCTTGCACAGTATGACCGCTGTGGGCTCTGGGAGTATTTGCTGTTTGTGCTGTCTGAGGGAGAGGGCACCTGCAGCTCTCCCGGTTAGAGCTGCTGGTGCAAAACAGATTGCACATGCAGTTCCTGGGTGGGAATGAGGAACTGGGTGGCTGGTTTCATACCTCTCGGTTCCTGCCCTCCCTCCGTGCGCTTCCTGTTACCTGTCATGTCACGTGCTAATGGGGCTAAGGAGGGATTTTTGCTCTGTGACATGTGGTTAGTGTTAGGGAATGAGTTAAGACCTTACTGAATTAACTGAATTGGTATTTCTGGAGGATAATCATAGAATTAATATGGCACAAATGATAGCACTGTAGCTATTAATGAACTGTTTCTGACCCTGTCTCCATGCTTAAACTGCTGGGATTTTGGCTAGGAGTTGGTACCATTTCATTTTCACTGTCCTCATAGATTTATCAGCCCAGTGAAGTTTTTTAAAAAAAAAGTCACCTGTGGAGCTTCTACAAGTGAGCCACTGCTTTTTATTCAGTATTAAATCATCAAAATATTTCATCTGTTCTTCTGATACTTAAAAAAAATACTGATACTTTCCTCTGCACTGAGGAACTGCAGAAGGATGGTATTTAAACATTATTTGTTGGGCAGAAAGTGTGTGCATTTCTTTCTGAAAATACACAGATATTGCTGGTCTGCCTGGAGAGTAGGTGTGGTAATTGAATATTATGAGAATCATGTTTCGCTTGGAACAAGATCCTTGTAAATGCCAATGCCCTGCTTACTCAAAGGAACATGGAGCATTTTGGTAGGATGAGATAGATTGCATAATATGCTTACATGTGATTGTAATCATACTGAGACACGTACCTACATGCCAGAAACTGAAAGAAATTTGCTGTGAGTCTTAAAAGTTTTAATAATTTTTTTTAAAAAGTATTTTTAGATTATATTTTAAGTATTTTTAATAGGGATTGATGACCTAGTTCATTCAGGTAATATACTCATCAAAGGGAAATGTGTTAAAAAAGAGAATGCTTTGGAGGAGAAAACGATGTTGACTCAAAGCTTGAACAAGTTTGGACAAACGTTGAAGACAGAGTCCTGTAGGCCCTTACTGAATGCATTTTCCATTAGCAGATTCCTCAGCAGCACGCTGTTGTCTTTACAGAAGCTTTATTGTTACACAGGACCTGCCTAAACACCATTTTAAAAGCTGCCTGTTCCTTTTGATGAGAAGATACAGAACCAGTATTGAGGGCGGAGAATGTGCCGGGGAGGGAGGAGAATGGGAGAGGTGTTGATCAGGCAACAGACAGAGAAGCTTCATTTTTTTTACTGGACTCTGGAAGAAGTAAATATGTGTTCAGAAAGAGCATAATAATAAAGTTGAAGGGACTGTTTCTTAACAATGAGCTATTAAACTATTTATACATGGAGAAAACTTTTACTGATAGTCAAGTGTCTGTAAGTATAAAGTTTTGTTTGTCTAAAGCGAACAGAAAACAGGAGTATGGTTTAATGAGTAGTCTTCTGAGCTAAGAAATCTTGCAGTGAAATATGATAAATAATGCTTCTAAGGATTCAATGAGGTTTTAAAGAGACAAAGTTCGTAAGTATAAGTATTTAAGTTGACTTTCTATATAAACTCTATTATGAAATTAAGAATAAACCATTTTTATGGACATGTTTTAAATCTCTCTTTAGCATTGTATTGTTTTTAAAATGTGGAGTGTGTTGAGTAGATACACAGATACTTCTCTAATTAAGTTTTTTATAAATCTTTCTGTTAAGTTTCACTATGCACATGTGCTGCAGTAAAGCAAGAACATCATGTTAAAGTTATGTTACCTTCAAATTGCTACAGAGTTTTTCTAAGGTGTGCAGCTAAAGTGATTTTTTTTCTTCCAGCTGGATTTTTATCTAAGAACACAGAATCCAGATGGTATGAGGTATTAAAACAATAGAAAATAAATGAAAAGTATTTATAGAGTGCAAAAGTTCTAAGGTGTAGAAACTTCAAACTGCTTTAAGCTTGTTGTTGCTCAGAAAACACATATTTTGTAAGTAGAGTTCCTGGCTGTATTATCAAATTTTGACATTATAGTTTCATTCTCTGTGTCTATTTATCTCAGAGTATAATTGTCCTTAATGCTAAAAAACTATCAGTTTTTAAAATGAAAAGGGAAAGAAACAATTGCATGGCTTAGGAAGATATATATGCATTGTTTACTTAAAAATTAGTAGTTTTCATGCTCAGTGTAACATTGATTTCCTCAAAATCTATTGATTCTTAGAGACTCCGTCTGCAGTAGTAGGAAATTCAAAAGTGGCTTAATATGTTTCAGTCATCTGTCACTTAATTGTATCCTCCTTAATAGGTAATTTAATTTTAATCTACTGTTGGGCTGCAAGTCCCTTCCATCTGGATGTGCAAGTTATGCTGTTTCTGCGTGTTTTTAGTAGTGGAGAGGATTCAGTTGTCTTAAAATGTTGATCCAACAAAAGGAAAAAAATAGTAATTATTTAAAAAGCATTTTTGAAAAAGTGTATTTTTTTATTATCAGTTTACAGTCAGGCTCCTCAAAAGTATTTTTCAAAGTTTGCGTACGGCTTTCAAAAGCAAATATTTGTTTTTAGAGTAGATTTCTTGATGGCAAGTCTTCCTGAATACTTTGAAATGTGTACGTCAGCCTCAGAAGAGTCGGCAGACAGCAGAGGGCACTCGGAACAGCAGTTTGCATTCAGTCCCTTTACTACACTGAATTTATTGTATGGGAAGTCTTGGTATTTGACAAGGAGGCTTTTATTTCAGTTATTAGTACACAAACAAATTCCAAACAGTTTGACTTGAAAATATTGTTTGTACTACCGCTCTGGAATAGGAAGGGGTTTTATCTTTAAAACTGACAGAGAGAAGCCACAATGTTGTAAATACAAGAATTTTCCGTCTTTTAATCAGTAGCACGTATGGTGTCTGTTTGTTGTTGAGTAGCTGACAAATCATTGACAAAAATATATCTAGACACATTATAGATAATTTTGAGAATTAGGAAAAAACCCATTTTAATTTATAGTAAAGTTTTCTTAATTCATGCGTAGGCTTTGATACTCCTGCTTTTTATTTCAGTAACTAGGGTCAGTGCGCTAAATCGTAATCTTAACAGATATTTTTTCTCTGGCTTTCATGCAAGTAGTTGTTACTTTCTTTAACGTGAGGTAAGAAAGGAAATGATTGGTATTGATGAGATTTAAGATTTTTGGTGCTGCATTCTGCCAATGTCAAATTTACTTTAGGAATTTGTGTGACTGGGAACTGATCCAGAGGTTTGCCTCTTCCTAGTTGCCTGGCATTTTTTGTGTGTTTTCTTCTTTTAGGAGTTAGGAATACGTTAAATCCTATTCATCTTTTGACAAGTTAAAACTTATCCAGGCTTCCTGTCATTCTGTCTTTCTCTTCTGCTTTTTCTGCTCTGAAAGCAAATGTAGAAAAGAAAATGTGAGCAGGAAGTGGAGGGAGGGTAGAAGAGAAAAACAGATCAGCCATATCTGGGGTCTCTACCCCTTCCCGCAGTTTAGCTTCTAAGCAGATGGATGTGGGTTTACAAATGTCGTCTTTGGTATATCCGAATAATGTTTTTAAAGCTGTTGTATCATATTTCAACACTTTCTAACAATAGCTTTGTGAATTAACATTCCTTCTGCTTTTGACCTTTGAACTCTGCGTTGCCTGCCTCGTTTACAGATATGGTACCCAGAATCACACGATTTTGAATCTGGCAGCTGCTGAGATAACCTGTGAAAATGTAGAGGGATATGAATTTTTTAAAGAGCTTTCAGAGTCACATCACATTTCATAGCCATTATCATTGACTGGTAGTGTCTAATTGGTAGAGCTTATTTGCAGTGCTAGTAGGATCACTGTATGGAAAAAATGTGGACGTGCAATGCTCAGTTCAGTGCACTAAAATCAACAACTCTAAAGGTCTGTTTAAACTAAGGGATTATTAGGTTTATAACGCCAAGTATAAGTGCCTAGAATGTATAAAACATTGCCCACACACAGTGTTCCTAACAATGTTCACAGCGGTTGCTCCGGTGAAGTCCTAGTCCTGCAGCTACATCCTGCTGTATGTGGGGTTATTTTTCTCTTAATCATTTTTGTGTTCTTGTGGGTAAAAAACACACCTGTTATAACTCTGCTAGTGCGTTTGGTCTTTCTAGATGATTCCTAGAGAACTTAGGTTGAGCATTAAGTAAACACTATTGATAAAGCCCACTTTGCGTTACCCCAAAGCGGTGTTCACAGGAAAGTTCTCTAGGCATTTCTGATCCGTTTGTGCTTTTACTTATCCAGTGTAAGGATTATTATGCACCTGATCACCTGCACACTTCTAATGTTGTTGCTGTTTCGTTGTTTCAAGTATTGACAGAATACATTTTGCATCCCACTGGGTTTAATGTCAAGCAATATGCAGCTTTTAAACAGCTCTGGCATGTTTTCTTCACAGAATTATAAATTTTTAATACTTACCCACATATAGTAAAACCGTTCTGCTGTGCAAATACCATAGGGGATTTGCTTCTAAGTCCTAAAATAACGGGCGGTGTAATTTGTAAAACACATTCCTTCCTATCTACCCACCCTTTTGTTTCCATTGCATTTCTTCATGGCATTAAATACTTTTAGAAGACGGCATTCTAAAATGCAGTGGTGTGCCTGTTCAAACAAAAAATCAATCATAAAAGGAACTTTATCCATTACAACAATTTCCTTGTGTCTCTGGAATGCTTGTTAAAGGATGGTTCCTCCATTTTCATCTGCAATTAGCTTTAAATTTCTTATCTGATCACTCTTAAATTAAGAAAATTGAATTTTTCTGTTAACCAAGTCTCTTCATCCTGAATCTGAAAATGGGAAGATGTACAGACTTGGACTGTCCTTTGCAAGCCAGTCTTGTGAGATCTTCAGAAAAGGCTCTTGGTTTTGCCTCATTTTCTCTCTCTGTAAGTTCAGAGGCTCATAAGGTTGTCTTTGTATTAGGGGCTCAACCTAGGAACTTTATGGATGTGGGGGATTCCACATGCTGCAGTGAACAAGGGAGAACATTCCTCTTTCTAAACTACTACTAGTAAGCCCAGCTTGGCTTTAAGGACATCCCACTAGTGTAAAAATGCCCACTAGTCATTCCCAGTTTGCAATTCTGGTGTTTATTTTTAGCAGGAAATTGTATTCTGATTGCTTAAAAAATAAGAGCAAGGAATGTTTTAGGTCCTGTCGCTATTTACTTATGAATAGCAGCAAACTTCTTGAAATCCTGTATTTTCCTTATACACTCTCTTGAAGACACTGCCGTCACAGGCAAGTTAATAGCACTTCCCTCTTACATTACTTACATTACAAGTAGCCTACTTTGCTCTCTGTTGTGAAGGCACTGTGCACAGAACCTTCTTGAAATCAGTTGAGCACAGGCTCAGGTAGTGCTGAAGGAAGGGCAGGATCAGTTGGGGTCTGAAAGGAGAACTTTGTCTTTAGTGACAATGGGCTGCTCCTAGGTTTAGCCAAATATGCCAAGTTTCCTTGTACTGCAGATTTTTACGTGCAATTTATAGTGTGAACCACTGAAAATTTAAGCAGAATAGACCGTTTGAGGTCCTACTTTATTCTGGCTTGCATTATGTAAACCTCTGAAAATAGTGGTTTACTATGTAAATGTTTCTATAACTAATGTTAGGGTGATGAACTAGTGTTTTTCTGAAAACTGTCTTGGAAATCTGTTTTATTGAATACAGGACTATCACACAATTCAACATCATTTTATTTTCCTGATTTGTTATAGGAAACGTTTTAAAATACAATCAGCATGATTTATACAAAATGATCTAGCTTTTCTGGTGAGAGATAATTGAGATCTAATCTGAATCCCTGACGAACCACAGCTTCCTGCATTGGCCTGTTGCTATGGGTAACATAAAGGGAGTAAAATAGAACTTCATACGAAATGCCTTTAAACTTTACTGGCATGTACAGGCATGGAACAGGGTTGAATTTTTTAGTTTAATCTTTGAGAAGCTGATGTGTTAAGGAAATGCTTTTTCCATATTAAGTGAAGATGAATTTAGGAAGAGTACTGTTAGGAAAAATAACTGCTGTTTCTTACGAAGAACGGGTAAGTGATACGAATTATATTTAGCTAAGGCAAGGCATCGTTGCAGTGAGAAATTAGAAGAGGCTATTGTTACTGGCAAGAAATTAGAGAAGAATGTTATCAGCTTCAGAATGGTTTTTGCTCAGCCTTTAAGCTTTTTTACTTTAAACTGTCTGAGTTAAAATTCCTTTGTCAATGCAAACATTGGGTTTTATTATCAGAGAAGAGTAAAGGGAATCTTATTGTACCAACTAGCATTCAGATTTTCAGATGTATTTATGAACTGTGCCCAATATGTATATAGCTAAAAAATCAATATGTTTATTATCTGTGCCTATTTTTTAATTCTGTGCAATGTATTTTGTATATGCTCTCTGTACCATTATATCAATGTTGTATCTTTAGGTAAAACTGTATATATATTTTTGTATATATCTTTTTCAAAATAATTTTAAGGATGGATTTGGCATTTAAGCCACTATGTTTATATGTGATAAGATTCGTTTTGTTTGGGGTAAAAAGTTCAACATTTATTTTTTCAAGGAATTCCAAATGTCATATCATTTACTGTTCATATGTCATTTTTATAGATTCAAATATTTGACAAAAATATTTAACCTTCAGAGAAGAATGTATTCAGTGAAACTACTGTGCAGCAGTTGTACTGGGGAATTCTTATATCTATAATACTTTTGTATTAACTGTTACAAATGCACTTCTTTGTTGGCAGAGAATTGAAAAGACAAATTATGCAATAGTTCTCCTTTAAGTGGCATTCTGAAGGGGCATCCTTTTCATAGAATTCTAAATCATTAAACTAATTGCAATAATATTTTCAGCCCAGGATAAAAATAATATTGCTCAAATATTTGGGTGAGAAATACATTTAAGATTATTTATTAGAAGGGAAATCTATCAGTAATTCATAAGTGAATTGGCTTTATTTTTTATTTAAAATGTTAAAACAATGTTTACCATATTTTGGTCTCCCACAGATCATTTGAGTTCATGACAATTGTACAGTGTTAATGCTGTAATGCGTTTAAAAGGATAAAAATACATGTATGTAGTGTAAGTCCTGGAGTAATGTGACTGAAGATCTAGGGACCTGCTTGTAATTCATACCTTGGCAAAAGGGGAAGTTGATTCAGGTGATTTAGTAAGGAGTTTGAACAAAGCTAGATGCAAGCAGACAGTCGACTGAGTGATAGGCTTTCCCTGAGCTAAGTGACAGAACGTTTGAAAGTTGGCTATTTGTATCAGTCTGTAAATCTTCGGTGCCTCATCCCTTAAAGAACACAAGTTTCCCAAACTTCTTATGTGTGTTGAAATCGTATGACAAAATGGGTTTAGAGGGTTGATAGAGCTAGGTATGCTATGCCAAGCTGAAAGTCTAATTAGAGGGGCTTTTGTAAAATAGCATGTAGTATAACATTGCACTAGGTAAGTCTAACGTATTCTGAAGGCAGCAGTCAGAGAATTCTTTGGATGCAGCAAAAAGTCAATGCCTGTATTGGAAGAAAGTGTGCTTTAGAAAGGACACGTAGAGAGGTCATTATTAATCCCTTTTTCTCTGAATCTTTCTGAATGCCTAGGAAAGGAATAGATGTTTCTGTTTAGTCTGTGACT
The DNA here is from genome assembly GCA_013398225.1 of Steatornis caripensis. Lineage (NCBI taxonomy): Eukaryota > Metazoa > Chordata > Aves > Caprimulgiformes > Steatornithidae > Steatornis > Steatornis caripensis. The sequence goes on along the minus strand of VZSC01005239.1, from coordinate 163,714 downwards.
TTGTCATTGTTAGGGTAGGAGAGAGGAATGCTGCTTAGCTCTGCTTATCAGTTTTATCCCTCTGCATCTCAGAAGGAGCTGGAAATAGATATATGTCTTTTTTGACTCAGGAAGGCACTCACCCACATTCTATTAGCACAGATGATTTCATTGTGCTCCATTTTATTGCTAAGGCCTGGCATTTCCTAGTATGTGTCAGCCCTTCTGGTATTCCCGTCTTTCCCTTTGTTCTTCTCAAGCACTTCAGCATGACTTTGACTCGAATGACAAATTTTGAGGTGGATAAAAAGGACATTTTTGTATGTGTTACCTGGGTAGTGTGTACAAGTGGATTTATTTGCTCAATGTGATGTCTGGGATATGGGTAGGGCATTTTGGGGTTTTCTGTGTCATGGTTTTATGGCAGACTTTGACAGTACTTAGTCAGTTTCTTGGGACCTGATCCATGTAAAATGGAACAAAGTGGATTTTCTGAATAAGAGTTCCTGTCAGCTGAAAGAGGCCATCAGTCTAGTTCCATGCAGTGGTGCACACATCTAGCAGGTTATAGACCATGAAAGCTGAAAGATACAGGCTGTTTCAACCTTATGAATTATTCCCCTTTAGGCCCTCTTTCCCTTTTTAACCTGTTGTTGGTGCAAGATACTATGTTGTCTACTTCTAGTCTGGAAAAAAATTTTATGTACTCACAAAGTAGTTTTCTTCCTGCTAATTATTTTAAGCTAGTCCTCTTTTAGATCTGTTGCAAGCAAATCCTGAACACAACATCAAAAAACTCATGGGCCCTTCTGGTTTTCCCACCTAGCAAAGAGAGATGATACAAAGGGAAATTTTAAATATTTTCTCTTAATCAGAACTTTATGTTATCTAATATATGCTGAAGCATTTGCCAGGTTACAGAGACCTAGAGCATCTTCTATGGTGTATGATAACTGGGAAGTCACGGTCAGCTTGCTGGCCCTGGCACTAGGCTCCTCGCTTGGCTCACAAGGATCAAGATCTTGCCCTGAAGTCCAGGGAAGAGACTTGCATCCTCTACCTTTGCGGGATGTGTGTGACCATACACCTCAGCTGCTAACCCAGCTAGAGGAGCACGCAGAGTTCCAATGAAGAGATGTAATGAAAGACGTTTTAGTTTTCCTAAACTAGATGTATTTTTCAAATTTTGGTAATTTGTTGCCATCAGACTCCTGGCATATACCAGGGGCTTTTTCCTAAACCAGTTTGGAAGTCAGGGTAATTTGAAGAACTGATTTCAGTTCTTACCTGGTTGTGAAAGATTTGAGGGTTGAATACAATTAGATTTTATCTCTGGGCAATAGTTCATACGTACATTTACTAAATGAATACAGGTATGTCCTGTCATTTGAAGTGACATACTTAAATACCTTTTTTTTAATCTTCCTGTTAGCCCTAACTGGCACAGGATGATACCTTGTCCTTCCTCATCTTTCAGAAATGGCTCCATGCAGGAACTGTTCAATTTTATAGCTTTTAGACACGTATGTTCTTGTAATAGGTAGTCCATAATGTGCTAAGTGTTAAATTTCATCAAATAATCAAACTTCCTACGTATAGTAGATCAAATTTTGTCCTGAAGAGCCTCCAGTGGTGGTAAATATGAGTGCTGAAGAACGAAAACCAACCCCCAATATACAGTGAATTTTTAAAATGAGATCATCGTAGCATTTAAAAAAATCTGGTCTTGCAACTTACACCTTAGAACAAATCTAGACAAGTTTCACCTGAACAGTTTAGAAGAGAAACTGCTTTGTCTAAATGTGGACTGCATGCAATTTCTGACAGGTTTATATTAAGATTTCTAAGGACCCACAAACATGTTTTGAACACATTACTGTAAATTCTTACACAATAACTACAAGCTTTAGTTTCTAGCCAATTTTGTTGAATTCAGTGGATTTAGTTCAGTTGAAATGTTCTTAAAATACATTTTATTCTGTGCTCTACAGAAGTAAACTGATAATGCTTGGGAATGGGCTGGGTAGTTTTAGCAAAGCTATAATGTAAAAAAAATACCATATAGTTGGAATATATCAAAACCAAAGGGAAACTGAAGTATCTTAAGTAGTTGATATTTAGATAAGAAATTCTGTTCTTCATATGGGTACTGTTTTTTTTAAAAAACATTTAAACATAATAAGTACTAAAGCCTTGCTTAGAGAGATTTTAAGATGTTGATACATGTAATGAAACATGCATTAGCCAAAGCATTTAAAGTAAACAGACAAAACCACCCTATGGTGAGTAGAAAGCTCACTGCATTAACTTGTGTTAAATGGGTTGAGGTAAAACGGTGTCTCATTGTCTGTAGAACTTAATTAAGTGGTACTATTACTGTAATTTTTGAGCTTTTCTATGAAATCAGACAATTTTTCCTTTAAAATAATGTTTTACAATCTTTAACCTCCTAGTTTTTGAAAAAAGTAGTGTATTCTTTTTACTATCATGAAAATCCTATTCATTTTACTTGATACCTTTCAAAAACATGAAGGAGAATTGTGCTTGGTGTTTGAATCTAGATTCATGCAAGCTGCCAATGTAGATGACCATTCCTAAAATGCATATATTTTGGAAGTATTTTCATGTTTTTCTGTCTACTGTGTAAACTGATAGTATTACTTTACTTTGAGTCTTTTCTTCATTCTTTGAGAAATGACATTGAAATTGTTTATTCTTCAGCTGTTCTGTACAGTATGTGAATAAGAAATCAAAAGCAACCGTATTTATAAAACAGAGTTCAGTAATGTAAACTAAATTTTCTAAATTACAAGCATGAATTAAGGTACAACTTCTGCATGCATAATATGCATAACATGCAACATAGAAGTAGAAAAGATGTCCTAAGCCTCACTGTAGTACTTTTTTGGTACCTGAAACATTACTGTCAAAAAAATGTGGGAGGCCTGGATACATTTTGGATCACATTCTTACGCTTCACAGATTCAGAAGCGTTTGTATTTGTGTAGTTAAACAAGAAGTGCCATCATTTTTTTTATCTTTTCCCTGAAAGGTGTATTTGTGTTTATCTGAACTAGCGCCAGAGGAATGATGTCAATAGAGACTAGTTTAGACTTTGAAAGTTCCAACCTACTTGTATTAAAAACTAGATCAGATCTGCTGCTGATAATGTGAATGGTGAGGCCGCAACAGTTTATAACAAGTGATGTTCTTCAGATAGTGTTCACAGCAGGATGAAATTCTGCAGTGAAGTACAAAAGAAGAGAGAAAGGAAGGAGAAGATATTCTTTTAAACATTACTAAAAAGTTTTGTGGATTTTGAAGGGGAGAGGGAATGTTTATTGCCAAGGCCAGAAAATACAGACAGCTATGGAGTAGTAGCTTTCCTCCTGAGTCGTGTATATATGTGTGTGTTTTTTCTTCTGTGTGCATTCCACCTTGGAAATATCGTAGGTATACAGGGGATTCTTGTCTGGCTTTTTAAAGAGCAGTACAAAATAAGAGAGTTTCTTTTTAACTGTTTAGAAAGTTATTTAAAAGTTCGAGGCTACTTTAAATGACCAAGAAAAGATTCTCCAAATTAAAATGATACTTTTTTTTTCAAATAACCATTAAAAATCAGTACAAAATTAAATCTAAAAATCCGCTGCCCTGAGTTTTTCACTCAGCTGAGTGTTGAGGCCTGGGCTCTGGAGTGCATGTTTGGGAAATGGTCACCTACTTGTTTTTACATAAATGTTAGCTGCCTTGAGGTAACGTGTGATCAAAGGTGAGGAGTTTAGGGCAGATAAGCACATAAACTTCAACATTTCACTAGAAGATTAATTGTCCTTGGTATTTGATGTAAAATACTGGTAGAGGTGGTGAGCAGTTCTTACCTAGCTTTCTGGAAACACTCTTAACATCCTTTTGGCTCTGTGGAAGTCAGAAGTGATCAGCAGGAGAAGTTTTCAGAGTCATCTGACCTGGCAAAATATAAAATTTTAATTTTGATTCCACGTGTCTCCAGATATTGCAGCAAAATAAGATACATGAAGTGTTGTTTTCGTTTTAAGTCTTTTCAGGTCAGTTTTAGAGTACCCACTTTCTCACATATACCAAGCGATTGACTCCATTCATCTAAGAAGGGCTGCTGGAAGCAGCATAGCTACTGCCAGTGTAGCAGGAAGTGCTTTGTCCAGTAAATATTGTGGGATACAGTTCCAGGACATTGGTTAAAAAGCCTGGGGTAAATTTTGTGTTGGGGAGGAAACATGTGTGAGAAAGTAATAGCTGATTTCTTTAGATTTCCCTTTCCCATGTTATCTGTCATTAATAAGATGGTAAAAGTAGCTAACAATTCAAATACTATGTGAAGCTCAGAGATTTCTAATACTTACCATAAAACTTAAGTAACACTTATTTTTTCTCTTTCTTATTGCAGTCAGCAACTGTTTCTGATGGAGGTAAGCTGAAGCTTGTTTTTACTTTTATAATGAAAAAGAATCATTTTTCCACATTAAGCAACATAGTATGTGGTAAATAGGGGGATATATTACAAGATGTGAGGCCGAGGTGGTGCAGACCTTTGTGACTTCTTTGGGAGCTGTGCCTATGAAAATATTACAGGTTTATCTTCACGTACTTTCACTGATTTATTTGCATAATTTTTTTGGTGGCACATCTCTATATATGCATGTTTTTATTATAACTAGGCTTCTTCATTCATAATAATAAAGAGGCAGAGCTGATAGACTTTTGTATAATTGGATGGTAGATAAAAATCTTTTTTGTTGTCTTTTAATTGTCCTTTACATATCCTGTTTGCTTTTGAAGAGATATGCTCTAGCTCCTAAGTTGTAAGCTGTGTTGGTGCATGTGTGGAGGTTGAAATTTCTTTACAGTGTGATGCATTTTGAGAAGGGGGTAAGTAATTTGATATTTATAAAATCCCAGTATGGAGCTTTTGCAGTTCTGGAGTACTTCTAAGTAAACTCCTCTTTATGTCACCTAAGCTTGTTTGTTTTCATTTTAACCTGATGTCCACTCTTTGTTAAACATTAGAAGATGATTTCTCTGAACCTTTGAAGTTAATTGAAACAGTTAAAGTATGCTTCCTTAACGGAATAAAGGAATTTGTATAGTTTAGGGTATACAAGAGATGGCTTTTCTCACTTGCCTTACTTGGCAGGAGTTGGTTCACTTGATCCTGCAAAGAAACTCACACATTATTAACTTTACTATTCTTTGACAACAGTACAAGACAATTTTATTAAATCAAAAGGGGACGAACTATGTTGGTCTAATTAGTGCAGTGAAGCTGAAGAAATGTTTTGAGTGGCAAGGATAATTTTTTGTATTACATGCAAATGTAAATGCAAATTTAGCAGTACTATTCACAAAACTCCATCGTGTCCTAATTTCTGATTCCTTGCAAAACTAAAACGACAGTTGAGAGAAATGTTACTGTTTCGGTCCTTTTGATAGAACCATTTTCCAATGGCTGCTGGCTGACTTCATCACCTATTTTGCTCCTTTACTGCTGACACAGTCTACTGCTGTAACAGTACTTCTGTCTAGATGAGAAGATAGACTCTATATTGTATCTGTCTTGTCTGCAAAGTGACAAAAAAAGGAAACAAAATAATTGTGTCTACTCTGCTTTCTGTTTCTAAAATGCAGCCTATGTTTTTATGGGAAAAGTAGGTATTTTTTTTTTTCTCCAGATAAAAATCAAGACAAAGCACAGACTTTTTTTTGTTTATGTATGTGGTTGAATTAAGTTCCGGGTGCGGAGGGGCAAAGAAATTGATTCATCTTTTTAAGCTAAAATGTAATGTACTTGCATCTTGTCTCCACGAGGGCTCTTGTCTCACGTTAATTAAAACTATTTTACTTCTGTTGCCTATCCAAACTTGGAGATCCCTGTGATAGTACTCATATGATAGTCATTTCAAGATTTTATGCTTCCAGCTAAAAATTTAAAAGATCTAACTTATTTGGAGTTCTTCCAATATGACTTCCTTATTTCATTCCAATTCCATATGTAATTGTGTTTTCAAAATTAATTCTCTACAGTTTTGTGAAGTCATGAAATCTAGGGGCCATTGAAGTTGCAGAGCTGAAACAACAGACGATAAGTTATATGCATTTTTCTACTGAGTTGCATGACCTATTTTTTCAGCTACTGCTGAAACATGGAGTCTCTCTTCATTGTTGTATGGTACTTAAGGGGGGTGTGTGTGTGTGTGTAATTTATGTAAAAAGTGGTAGTCAAACTATACTGAGTAATATTGAATCGATGCTTGAATAGCTAGAAGGTGGGTTGCAAAAACAAGAATCAGAGCAACCAGAAAAAGTGAAATGAAATAAAATCCTAAGTTATTTCATTTACAGATGTGCATTGAGTGAAAAGCTCTGATTCATGTCTGAATTACATTTTCATGCTTTCACTTTTATTGAATATGTCACAGCACTGAAATTTTTCTAATCTTCTCTAATCTCACTAATTCATTAATAGATCCACAGATTTAAACATTTTAGGGCACGTCTAGATTAGAGAAATTTGCACCAGTGTAACCATTAGTATAGCAGTGTATGCTTCCCTTCCTAGACTAAATCTTAATATAGTGTTTGTACGTATAAATAGATATTATAAATATTGTTGTTAAGCTTTAGTCTTGGACGGAAAATTTATGTGTAAAAAGTAATTATCATGTGTTCATATAAATCCCTTCAGGAGAACAGGAGGCATGACAGCCCTCTGTGTATTTTCTTTCCAAGGTCTATAGAGCCTCATGTCATATGGCTTTTATTGCATTAGAACCAGGTGCTGGAAACCAACTATACCCTTCGTTGCCTGTATTTTACATGGTAGCTCAGCTTGTGCAAGGCTCGGATGTTCTCATTAGCCAAAACTGCACTTGGGCTTTGCAGGATAGGTAACATGTAAAAGATACAAGTACTTGAATTTGTGTTGTTTCTAGAGATGCTGACCAGTAGCAACTCTTAACTGTAATTGATTTGCTTAATGAATTGCAGACAATCAGAATGCCAACTGTAATGATGCTTAGATGCAAGATCACTGCTATAGATCAATTAATCTGCAGCACCTATGCTGTAGGAATAGCAGAAACCATTTTATATTACTACGATGACCTGTAATTAGCAGATTTCTCCTACTTCCCATCTCGGAAACTGTCCGTTCCTGCTGACTGGGGGAGTAGTGAGAGTGCGTACACAGCATGCAGGCTGCGGCTGATGTTTTGAGCACTGTGCCCTCTAAATCATCGTAGGGATGATCAGTAGTCCCCAGCTAATGTCTGACTTTGGCTATTGATACCTAGATGGCACTTTACAAAAGGAAAACCTTAAGGTCAAAGGACATATAATAGAAGTACTTCATCACTCATCTCCCAGACAGACAGGCGGTGAGGTATCTGAGCTATTGAGAATGTCTAAGTTGGTTCTGACCTGCTATTCCCTACAGAGATCAGTTCCACAAAGTGGAAGTCTATTATTTCCAAATACTTAAGCATAACAGATGCTGTATGCATGTCTTTTTCCTAAGATACTACTTTACTGTAATTTTCTGCGGATTTTTGTTTTTAGTGTTCATCACCTGGAAAGAATTTTTATAAGGAAAAGCATTCTTAAAGACTTTTTTGAAAGGAATCTTGTGTTTACAATAGTAAATAATGCAAAACTGTGTTTTAAAAAGTAACTAAAGAAGGTAGAGTTAAAGATCCGCAAGGAAATCCAAAATAAAACAAAACACTAGTGTTTACACTATAAATACAGATGGATTATTTCCTCGAACAGGTATATGACTTATTTTTTGATTACATTGGCAGCACATGCTTGCTGTAGCTGTGTTCCACTGTAACATAAATAATTCAGGTTCCTTTAGCAGCAGTGGCAAAAGGTCTTTTTCTTAAATTATTTATGTAGCATTTTATAATGCTTTGTGTTAAGTATGCTATTGCTTTCCTCTGCTTGAAGCCATGAGGGTAAAGAATCGATTTGTTTAGAATGGTGTTAGAAGCTACCAGGAACTGCTGGGGGGAAATGCTTTAGCTTCTCTTATCCCGGAGTTGCAGAGGAATAATGTGCCATACGGTAAGACTAATCCGCACCCAATGGGTTCCGGGACGTTACAGCTGAACTTGGTATGGATTCAGAAGGATGGCTTTCAGTGAATGGCTTGAAGTATTTGATTAAGTGGCACCACAGTGGTTCTTACCAGCTTTATCCAGGTAATGTACTTAGTGATTAACTAGAATATCTTAATTATATGAATTTATGCATTTTGATGATTGCAAAGAATATGTGTAGTTTTTTACAATAATAGAAAGTATCTGTAGGTTGAAAAATGCTTATGGATTTTGTGAACAAACGCATACAAAACTTCCTTAATTAATTGTATTCAGACTTACTGCTTTATATTATTTAAAACAAAACTTCCAAAGCCGTCTTATGCTGTAACTTTCAAGACTTTAGCTGGTTAAACGCCTGCATTTTCTTACATAATACTGGTTTTGTAAAACAAAACCAAGAACCTCCATGGAATGTGTAAACACAAAAGGTGTAAAAGATTGTTTTTCTGTGGATTTTTAGAAAATGTTCTGTGCCAATTCCCTATCTAAAGAAGGTAAAAAATGAAACTGAATGAGTTTCCTCGCTAGGTACGGTGGTTCTTGAACAGAACAGAAATAAATTTAGGTCCCCAGGATTCAGGATGCTTGAGTAAGGAGCCTCCTTTTACGGGTAATACAAGATGAGTAGGTGCTTCCACACAGTAAGGAAAAAGGCAGGCAGGCATTAGGAAACTTTCGCAACACTGCTAAGTCTTCTGTGCACCTGAGTTGGGGTGTTCACAGTAAACTCCTTTGGCAACCTGAGATTCCCAAGAGCTAATCTTCTTTTCTTAAACACTTAACGAGGAGGAGGCCACTTTGCACAACAGCCTTGTGATTAGGACGTTGGAGGGTGGGAATCAGGGCTCTGGGTTTCCTCTAATGATTATCACAGAGTGATCATTAGACAAAATATGTGACTCGGTTGGAAAGTTTCTCCATTCCAGCTTTCGAAGGTGGGCTGTGTGTACCTAGGAGTGCACGGGTTCCGAGTCAGGAAACCTGACACTGAAGTCTTAACACTGGAAACATTCCTCTGCAAGGGGAGTGGAGCAGGAGTTACAGTTTATACAGTCTTCATGTAAGTGTGATTTGGATAAATTGTGCACTAGTGGGGTTGTTTTTCTTCCCATCTGACCTTTCTTTTTCTCTGGTTCTAAGTGGTATACCGGCACTAGGTTGTAATTGTTTTAATTGCAACTATTGATACACGTGGTAAAAGAAACCAGAATAACCAAGCCTTTTCTGGGAAACATGCCTTGTTCTGTGTTGTTTTCAGGTTGACAGATACCCCTTGCAGGAATCTACAGATTTTAAAAGCCACCTGCCTGCATTTTTGTTTCAAGGGAAACTAAAACAGTGTCAGGGTTAAGTATGGAATTCAAATATTTCTTTCTGAAAAAATCTGAAGTAGCTAAATAAAATCCACCAGAATAGAGACAGTTTACTGTGAATGAGTAATCACTTAATGCTGCTTTAACACTTTGGAGGACCTGTGCCAGTAGCTCTCAAAGTTGTTGAAAATGCAGTCTTATTTTGGTTCATTTGTTTCCATGGGACCTCCAGAGTCGGCAATGTATCGGAGGAACGAGAACCCAGTGTAGTTGAGAGCGAATGTTAACTCTGACAAGCTGGAGAGAGCAGCTGCTAGCAATTAAAGGTAGTTAGCAGTTACCCACTGGTGTAAACACTCAGAGACTGTAATTGCAGTTTGGTCTTCCTGCCTGGCATAGGGAAATCGAACAGCCACCACTTGGAGGGAGGAAGGTAGGCGAAGCTGACCTGCTAATGACTGCTGTGCCTACCAGTCTGCAAGCCCTTCTGAGTCCTCAGGCGCTGTGACTCGTGGATTGAGCACTTTGTGTGGCTGCTCCCTAATTTCCCTCTGTCAGCCAAGGAGGTTTAAACTGTTTGGTATGTGGGATGAGTTTGCCTTTCTGATTTTGCCTGAAAGAAACTAAGAAATTTTCATCATACGTCACTGGAGAATACCAGGGATTGAACCCTGTGTGAGTGAGGCAGTATCTGAAACTGTTCCAGATATATCAAGAAGTGGGTGTCTATTTATAGCCTGGACTGTAAAATAAAACGTATCCACCTGCAGAGTTAAAGCAAAATACTTCAGATAATAAATTTAGGTACAGTTCTCTTCAGTTTCACATTAGCTTTTTTCACAATAGTTTCGCTGTGGTGACAGGTACTCTCTAACGAAGCTAACAGTTGACTTGGTTATGCCTTTTCATTTGTCTAAAAGGAAAAAGTTAATAAATATTTCTTATGAGAACATTTCTTACGAGAAAATTATTTGCTGAGTGTTCTTAATTAGCTTTGATTAATATGACAATTAGGCAAAGAAAAATATTTATATACCTGATGTGTTATTATGGTCTTTAAATATTATCCTAGTTGAAAATAGAAAGTTACATTTTCATTCCTCCCTTATCTAATTCTGTTTTGCCTTATTTTTGTGTTAAACAATAGCTTTGCTTGCAGAAATTTGCAGTAGTTAACTGTTACATCTTAGTATCTTCTAAGCTACAGAATACATTTAAAAATGAAGCTTCAGAACTATTTTTTTCTTTAATTTTTCTTATCTTTATAACTTTTTCCTATNCAATTAGGCAAAGAAAAATATTTATATACCTGATGTGTTATTATGGTCTTTAAATATTATCCTAGTTGAAAATAGAAAGTTACATTTTCATTCCTCCCTTATCTAATTCTGTTTTGCCTTATTTTTGTGTTAAACAATAGTTTTGCTTGCAGAAATTTGCCGTAGTTAACTGTTACATCTTAGTATCTTCTAAGCTACAGAATACATTTAAAAATGAAGCTTCAGAACTATTTTTTTCTTTAATTTTTCTTATCTTTATAACATTTTCCTATATTTATAACTATCTTTGAGTGGCCTTTTTTTTTTTCCCAAAGCTCATACTTCTAGGGAGGAAGAATAACATGGTAACATAGAATTTAAACATGCAAAGTGCTTTGAAATACATGTAACTGAAAAGAAGAACTTGGAAGATCTCACAAAGTAGTAATTTGGGTGAAATTACTCCTTGCTTTTGTTTGCCCAGGTGATTAACTGAGGAAAATAAACAACAATCTTAATGTCTCTGTGAAGAATAGGCCATTTCTTGCTGGTTGTGAATTCAGTTTTCTCAGTGAGTTTACGTTTGCAGTGAGCTATATATTTACTTTTCCATTGGGCATAGAACTACTGAAGATAGTATCTATTTTATTTGAGTATATTATTTTCTCACATCTGTTACTGCTCATTTTTCAAAGAACTGATTGTCTGCATTTTTTATCCCTTCATCACGGAATCTCATTGTCTGGCATCTCTCTAGTGCAGTGTCCTGCTCAAAGCAGGATCTGTTGTGAGATCAGACCAGGTAGCTCAGGGCTTTAGTTGTGGCTTCACAATTAATTAAACCTCAGATCACCTCTGCGAAGTGAGTGTCATCTGTGAGTACTACTATACCAATTTTACATTTGTGTAAACTGAGAGATGGAGAGAGCAGTGATTTGTAAAAGGGCATGCAACAAATAAATGAAACGTTTGTGAATAGGGCTGTGTTGTATACAGTTCTCTCTTTTCCTTAAAGCAGCCATTTCTTTCACCTTTCCCCTGCTGTGAATGAGTGGTCACTTTATGATTTTTTTTGTGCATACTCTGTTTATTGATAAGTGACAAAGTTGATCTGGGGTTAATACTTTTACTTATTAGTCATGCTGCTACACAAGGTTGTGTCTTCCTGAGTTCTCTATGGGTTCTTGTTAATTTGTCCTTCAGAATACAAAAGAAATTCCTGGTTTTTTTGAGATCTAAAGAATCGAATCTTGTCTCAACTTGAGGTTCCCAACTGCACTAGATTGTTCAAGTCTGGAAGGGAGTGACAGATCCCTGTTTTTGTCAGAAACTGATGAATTTAGCATCTGTTGTTTGATACATCTACTTTCCATGGATGAGGAAGGCAGCCATTACTGGCTTATTTTCCTTGGTATTTTCCTCAGTTGACTCCTTTTCTAAATTTTTAGCATTTAACAGAAGTCTCTTGTTTCCATGAGTCCCTGTCTAGTGATTTTAGAGTGTTGAAATTTTGCTATCTCCTGTCACATTGGGTTTTTGCCCACTTTCTGGTGGATGGTGGGTTCTAAAAGGTCTACTTTCCTTGGATAATCTTACACAGGATTACAGTCCATCTGGTGAGGAGAGTGAACAGAAAAGTTTGTCCAAAATATTTATTTTCTTGAGCAGAAAAGAGATTTCCTTTTGTGCCTGCTAATTTTGCTTCTGGCAGGGGATTGCTCTTAAGAACCTCGTTTAATTTTCTTTGGAGTGGAACAGAAAGAAATTGAGAGATGATCGGTGTTGCTTTTTCTATGCAGGTGCTTCTAATAAAAATGGGGATGGCGTGTTTTGAAGACTTTCCCACTGTCAGCTTGAGCAGGAGGTGTGGTATATCAAGTAAACAATGCTGAAGAGTAGAAGTGAATAATACTTTATTGACAAATTTGTTCCTTTTTTTTTTTTAACAGAGCTGAATAGTACTGATTTAAAAGACTGCATCAGTGAAAATAGCCTCAGTAGCAATGCTAGTCTTCCCAGTGTACAGAGCTGCCGACGACTTCGGGAAAGAAGAGTTGCAAGCTGGGCTGTTTCCTTTGAGCGTCTTCTTCAGGATCCTGTTGGTGTTAAGTATTTTTCGGTAAGTTTTGAGGGACAGGAAGAGGCCTTTCAAAATATCTGATATTACTGCAGTAATTTTTCTGTGTTCTGTTTTCTTTCGTGACACTATCTTTACATTGGACAAGAAATAGGAGTTCATTGTTACACAGTTGTTATCTGAGCATCTTTCGAAGTTTAAACTGGTTCATGTTTGAATGAGAGTTCACAGTAATACACATATTTCTGGATAGCAAAAGTTTCAGATAAATATGGAGGCTGTACTTCCATCTTTTGTTCATATACTTTGTTCACTTTGTATGTGAACTTCTAGAAAGCTTTCCCACTGTATAAAACAATTACATTTGGTTATATTTGTACCTGTAGCCTTTGAAAAAAGAAAGAGGCAGTAGTTTCAGTAGTTTTCTAAAAACCGTTATCGGTTCACATTTGCGTACTGAAATGTTGGAAGCCACATAGAAAATTTTTTCGATGATACAGTGGCTTATCTTCCTTCAAAAGTTTTTTAGAAATACTTTTTGGAAGCAATTAAGGTACCTAACAGCACTGATTAAAGGTGCAGCTTACAGGATTAGTGTTGAGTGTGTGGAAAACAAATTAAGCTTCTTCATGGCACATTTATGAAGCTGTAAGTAGTATCATCTGTTTTACATGTAAGGAAATAGAGGTTTATACACTTTCGCATTGTTGTACTGAGAGTCTGTTGCTGATTCTGAATTACAAGGACATTTTGTACTGCCCAAATAATTTTCACAAACAGGACATAACGAAACCTATGGTAGAAGAGGTGTCGATTATTGGAATCTGCAGTAACTTAGACTCCTTTACTCGACACAAAAGTACGTTAAAATATCAAATGATTAATAAGCAAGCTTCCATCTTAAGTGGCATGGGGACCTAAAAAACCACGTTAAAGGTGACCGCCTGTTTGAGGAAACAGAGAAGATGAAAGCAAACTAATACATCCTGGATATTATGTTCCCTGTCTTTCCATTTTTCTTAGTAGAGTAGCCTAAGAGTTATTAGTGTTTCTGCTTAGATTCTGAGACTTCTTCTCAGACTGAAAGAAAAGTTACAATTTGAACCTGATGTTAGTATCCACCTGAAAAATTACATAGTTTGGGAGTGTGCTACTGAGAGTTTAGTCTTTTATCATTACTTTTAAGCCACCAGTAAACTAACTTACGTACATTTAAGAGTGTAAGCCTTGGAGTCTGGCATAAAGCAGAGTCATGGTGCCTAAGAAACCCCCAACCTTTTGAAGTGATAGGTTAACATTCCTTCAAAGGGAAGCTCAGAAAGCCAAGGGACTGGGAGTCACCTGTAACTAGCCAAAAGATACAGATTTCTGCCAGTATTCAAGAACATTGGAACTTCAGCATTTAATTTACGATTGTATAGTAAGTATCTTGGTGCATTTGAAATTCAGCATGCATAGACCTTTCCTGAGGACAGCTTTGTCACAGAGCAGGAATTACTCTCTACAAAGAAGAGATTTTGCATGTTTTGCAAATACTCACACTTTGCATAATAGTCTGCTGACTAGAGCAGTCGTCCCGGAAGTGAGACCTGATTGCAAGTTCCCTCCTCAAGTGGTTCAAACCAACATCTCCAGCTTCCCAGCCATGTATGACAACTGCTAGTCTACATAATGTTCCAACTGGGACACCCACCACTCAGGCTTCCTGATGAAGGTGAATTGTTGTGCAGCCAGCTGTGCCCAAATCATGTAGCCAGAAAGCAAGCAAGCAGGAGATTGACTGTAGGTTCCACACTGAGTGGGGAAGTAGACAGTTGGGTTCCAGTTCCTGCTCACTAATTTGATTCTTTTTTAAATCTGTAATTATATGTAAAATGCAGAAATGTCCCCTGACTACTCTCTGGATAGTCTTTTATACGTTTGGTGTCTCAGGTTAGGTATTATCTGAAGAACTTTTAGTTTAAATTGAGAGCCTGCTAGTGAATTTAGACTTCCTGTGTTGTAGTTTATCTCAATTGCTTTCTTACAGTTGGACTGCCTAAATGTGTGTAAATCTTAAAAGCACAAATGAAGTTAAGTTTTAAGTATTTCCATGAGGGTTCCGCTTAGACTGCTTTCTGAGACTACTGTGCGTGTTAAGGAAGCTTGAGTGATACCAGTGTGATGCTTGAGTGAAGGTTGTGTCTTGTGGGCTGCCTTAAAATAAAATTTCCAGTTAAATACGGATACCTGAAGTATAAAAAAAATTGTTCCAAATACACGAGTGCCTAGATAATTTTTTTTAGAGGAATGAGTTAATTTTTTTTTAATATCTTACCTCCTCCCCCCTCCTTAATGGTTAAAATGCTTTCAAGAAGTATACTGAGAGAATATTGTTATCTTTTGAGAATTACACAGATTTGAATCAGGGACAGTTTGTGATTGTACAACTTCCCAGCTGAATGGGGTCCCTGTCTTCATTTGGACTTTTGAATTCTATAATATAAATGTCCTGATAATTGTGTGTTGTATTGGAGGATTTTTTTTTTCCTCCTCTGTGTTTTCCAAGGAGTACCCATGTAACTGCATTAGCAAGCAGTTATAAAGGATATTTTGTAGTTGCGATGTGATGCGGAGAGATGCTGTAATGAATACAGAATTGATTACGGTCACTGCTTGATAAACATCTTCTCTATTGTGCTAGTAGAATTGCAATTAAAGACAGTTGATTTACAGCATAAGTTTAAAATGTGGTTATAAATTATTTAAATTTTTATTAAAAGTTTATACACTACTTAACGTTAAGTTTCAAACAGTCTTTGTACATGCAAATGATTTGCTTGCAACTTGATGGGTTCTTCTCAATCGTATATATTTAAAAAAAAATGAAAAAGAGAAGTGCTAGGTATATGTTGGACATGCATTGATTTTTTTACTTCAGAAGAAAACTGGACTGTGAGACTGACTGAAACGTTACCATTATGCAAACTTACCAAGCTATCAAATTTATAAATACGTTATTTGAAATTGCAAGTAAATTTTTTTCTTTGAGACATTTATTTGTTCATTTATTTTTCCCGTAGGAATTTCTGCGGAAAGAATTTAGTGAAGAAAATATTTTATTTTGGCAGGCCTGTGAATATTTTAACCATGTACCTGCACATGATAAAAAAGAGGTAGGTTGGTGTTGTATTTCAGTACGTGGTGTTGCTTACTAAAAATTCTTACTTCTTCAAGATTATTGAAGTTATTGGGGCTTTGCTTGGTCTTTGTACTGTGACTTCACTAAAATAGGGTTGGAGCCTCCGTCTAATTTTCTCAATCCTCTGAGAGTACTAGCCCAAGTTTAAGATTGATATATTTAGACTGCAGTGAAGTGCAGAGATAGTTCTGTAAAATGAGCTAAAGCATACTGGACGTAGTAGCCCACTGTGAGGGAGTGCAGAGCAAGTTAATTTAACATGTCAAGGAGAGGTGAAAATTAGCCTCTGTTGTGTTCTTCCAGCTAGACTGCCTCCACTACCCAAGATAATGTGTTTATAACTAACTTAGATATATCTGCTGCTGTAAGCATAGTCATGTTTGTTCACAAATTATGAAAATCTGCATCTCATCCTTTTAAGCAGGCCTATGTTGGTCAGGCAGTTTTGGTGAATTTTGGATTTCGTGCAAGTTGTCAACACTTCTGTTGACACCACAGCCAAATCTAGTCAGGTTTACGCTGTGGAAACGATTTCATCTTGCAAGTCCCTCTTTGCTCTTTTGTGGGCCATTAAGGTCTTCTGTCTTTGAACAATGCATTTTCTGAACACCATCCTTAAGGGCTTTGAGATCAATTTGGTGGTTTTTTTCATTATTTCCAGAATGAGAGTGTTTCAAAGTAAACAAGTTAAAACCAGAGCATGAATGTTTTTAACAGTAAATATTCAAATATATGTTTACTTTTTTGTAACTTCTAGAAATTGAAACTTGGAGGGTTTATTTAAAAGGTAGCTATTATGTAAAAGGTCTGAAATCTAAAATAATCTATTCTCCTTTGTAAGACAGCATTTGATGTCCTTCACCTATTATTTTCATGGTTTGATTATTTTACATTTTATTTTGATGGCAACTTCTACTGCTTAAGAAATATCTGATGAATATTTGTAATTTTAAAGGAAAAATCCTATTTACATGCATAAAACTAACAAAAGCTATTAAATGAAAAATGGTTGTATATTAAGGAAACTGAAATGGCTGTATATTTTTGTGTGGAATATATCAGTGTAAAAAATATGTGTATAAAAATATTTGCAAAGCAAACATGCGTTTGGCATTTCTTTTTTGTAGCTTTCTTACAGAGCTCGGGAGATCTTCACTAAGTTCTTGTGTAGCAAAGCTACAACCCCAGTTAATATCGATAGCCAGGCACAGTTGGCAGATGATATTCTCAATTCTCCACATCCAGATATGTTTAAGGAACAGCAACTTCAGGTAACCATAGAAAACATGACTTTTCTACATTTATGTCTATTATCTTTTCATCTGAAGTACTTCAAAATCTATAACAGTAGTTTCACATACTCTGTGTTTTACTGTGCATAAAAAGACAGAGAAGTCAAGGTCACATGGATTCTCTTAGCAGAATAGAAGGAGGCTGTATAATGGAGTGCTGCTTGACTGTGTTTGCATATGTGTGGAAAATCAATGCTAACTAAAAAAATCTGAAAAATACTAGTATTGAAATGAAGGTTTAGTGCAAGTAAATAGTGCCATGTGGTGCAACAACATTGCATATGGTGTTTGCATATGGTTGCTTATTCTTTTCTTTAGTGGACAATTGTGTATACAAATAGTGTCTAATTTTGGTTAAAGTGGTTTGTAAAATATCTCCGTTGTATTGAAGGAGTCATTCCCTTGTGCTTTACTAGAACTGTCAAACAAAGAGCTTGTTAAAACTGTTGATGTCTGAAGACCTGTGAAGTGGATGCATTTTAAGTATGTTCAGAACAGTAACGTAACAACAGGATGCATTTCACATTTTCTGTGGAATTTAAGTTTCGTCTTTTTTTTTTTTCCTAAGTAATCTCTTTGGTAACTCCTACTCTAATAATTTACTAGTTGAAATAATTTTGAGATCATGTTATTTAGAAATCAAGGATACAGCTTTAACTGCATCAATGAAGCAGGTCACAATCTTAGTGCGACCTCAGATTGCATGCTTTTGGGGCATAAGAGCAGGTCAATATAGTATCTTCCTCCCTGTCGATACAGGAAGGTAGGTCTGCCTGCTGGTCTGGTAGCTTCTAGCATTACAGCCTAGTCACCTACCAAGGCCTGAAGTGGGAATGACCAACCGTCATCTTCCTGGCAATTTTTTTCATGCGTTCCTCATCTTGGCTTTGTGTAGCCCATGCCTGAATTCCTCTTCATCCTCTCCCAGTTGTTTGATGGAACAGGTGACGTTCTTATGAGTCAGGTGGCTGGTCTGATGCAAGTTTTCTTCCTTCTTTGAAAACGCTGCCTTCTCTAGGTTGGAGGGCTTGTAAGATGGGTGAAAATGTTGACGTGAAGCACTGCTGTGGGTCTAATCCCAGCCATGTGGCCTGTCTGGACCTGACCTGCTTCTCTGAAATTATCAGTGCTGCTGTAGTTCTCCTGTCAGATCCCTCAGTCAGGCCTGTTCCTCCCACTGAAAAATTAGGAGAAGCAGGATGAGAGTCACTTCTGCCAAAGTAAGCGGCCTGAGGGCTAGATGTGCCAGCTGAGATACTAATATGTTGCCTGGCTGAGGTCAGTGCTGGGTAATCAACTGCCTTGATGGCCCTTAATATCTTGGTTTCACCAAGTGGTGGTTCTGCAGTAGGTCAGTTTGTGGTCCTGATGGGTGGTGTGACCTCAGGAACACAGAACTGTAAGTATGTGCAGTTATTGCAATACACCCACAGACTTTCAAAGTTCATTTTGCGGTGGTGACACCATCTCAGTAATGCAGAGGCTCTGTGTTTGTGCTCTTTCACAAGATTTTTTTTGATTTCTGCCCTGAACATAGAGTGCAAGGGTACTGATCTGTGGCGGTTGTTGGGTAAGTGTTATGTGATGCTGGGGAATAGGGAGTGCTGCTGTAAGTCTGCGGTGGCATTGCAAAAGTGTGTGTAGGAAGGTGCATTGGAAAGCACTGCTGAGGCCATTAGCTCTCAAGCATTGCCTGTTGGGAATGCTGTTGGAAGTTGCTTTCTGTCCATATCCTGACAAATTTGCCCGAGCCTGTTGTTAGACGTGTTGCAATATGACAGTCTGGATGCAGCCAAAATACCTAGTTAGGATTTCACTGTTTCTAAGAATAGAGTAAGAACAAGCATTTTGAGTGTTTCTGAATGCAAGACAGTGTCGGTCACTTGAAAATAGTAAAATAAGAATAAAATATCATTTACTTGATGTAGAGTTGCATAAATAGATGCAAATTTTTTTCCCTTGTTCATGTGTAAAGTTCACATTATGCTTTTATAGGCTATATTTCTCTTTCTCATTTGTAAGAACAAGAAATAGCATCTGCTGGATTTTTCCAAATAGGAAGTCATTAACGTGTAAATTAATATGATGATAATACTAAATATAGGAAATTGGGGACGTAGTGTGGGCTAGCAACATAGTACGACAGATGATGATCAGCTTGAGGTAAATTACTTAAGCTGTCATCACTCTGTCCAGCAAAGTTAAAAGTTTGGAATGTTTTTGCTATATTAAGTATATTTAATCTGCAGACTTCATCTCTGCAGTAACTCTCCTTGTGTCTCTTGGTTCTCTGCCATATTTTCCTTTGTTCTTCCTACCTAGCATGGAATAACAATTTTATCTTATTTTGGTGCTATATTCTGTGACAGGAGGCAACTCTGAAAAGCTTTGTTTTTCATCCTGAAACTGTGTTAAATTTAAGGTATTAGTGTTAGCTGTCCTGTAGAATCATGCCGTGTATTTTGGGGACACAGACTGCATTTAGCTTAAAATATTGGGATTTGTTGAGGAGTGTAACTTTTGCAAGTCTCATTTTCTTAAAAACATCGGGGACAGGTGAAGTATTTTGTATTTTTCATTTAGCTTGTTTTTTGCATCTGTGTTGGTATTTTCAGACTATACTTATCATTCTTCCCCAATAACCTTGTATCAGCAGTGCATCTGTGAGTCCTTGAGGTTGAGGCATTTTGATTCCTTGTAATTGCTTCTCTGTATTTTACACTATTTTGACAGCACACCACAGTATTATTCCTTGAGTTCAACAGAACTCAAGAAACATTTCAAAGCTATGTGCGTTGTGTATGCTAAACAATGTGTTGAGCCTTGGCCTGAAGATTGTGTGTGCTCTGAAACTAGTTGCCTTTTTGAATTTTGCTGGTGTACCTACCTATGGTCAGAGTTTTTGTTTTTGTTTTGTGTTTTTTATAGCGTGAGAGAGAGATTTCTCTTTGTGAGCAGTTTTTCAGGTGGGAAGAGTCATTGACACTGGATTGTCTCTTTGAGACTGCATTGAGGGCACATTAGTCTTTGTGCTGAGCTGTTTCAGCGTGTTAAGCTGGCAAAATGAACCTTGCAAAAATATTTTTTCCATAGTTTACCATGCGGAAAACAGTTTGATAGAGGGCCCAACAAACACAACAGGTAGCATCTAAGAGGGAATGGGAATGTATGAAGGGAAGGCAAGAATGTGGATGGCGGCATTCAGTTTGAATTAGGTTTCTGTGACGCTGCAGCATCTTGCTGTTTGCCAGGAAAGCTTTGGGCTACTACTTGTTGAGAAGGGTGTCTCAACACAATGTGAAAAATTATTTCCATCTGCACCTGGGCCACTGTAGCTTAGTGATGGACTCCTGTGTAGACTCTTGGGAGTGCTGTAAGCAGTGGGGTGGTGCATACTGTTCTTCACTTGTAGGGGAGTTGTTGTGTCCAAAGAAGGCAGCATTCATACTGTTTTGTTCAGATCACTGGAGAAGATATAAAGGTAAAAGTATGAATTCACTTGAAACTATAGGTTTGCAAAAATGGAACAAGAAAGTCAAACATTCTGTTTAGCATTTAAGAACGAACTTTTCTTCCTTTACTTTCATGAATTTAACTTTGGCTAAAATAGCCTCAGACATTTGCTCTAGGCCTGGTACAGAGCTGCTTCCTTCCTATGTAGTTAAAGATAAATGTTGGTCTTGCCCAGAGCAGCCATTTTATGTAAACTATTCTTTTTCAAGGTCTTGATTTTACAACACCTTGATTATTGAATCTTCCAAAGATATTGATCTTTTTTCCTTATGATTGGGCACATGAACATTACACGATGCTGTAAAGGACTCTTTGCTCCTCTCACATCCGTAATTAACTGTGTGTATCTTATATCACTGCATACTATTGCGTATTGTGCTTATATGATATTCCTGAGTTTAGACCATAAACTTTTTCCGTGGGCACAGCTACCTTAAAACACACTTGTATAATTTAATCCTGTCACATATAATACTGATGTAATAATCTTTAAAAATATTTAAAATGGCTAGCTTGCTATGCTTGTCGCATAGAGTGTACAAAGGCATCAATGCAGTAAAAGATGGCTATGAAGGTGGTGTTGTCAAGACTATGCCATCTCAGCTTCTCATGAAAAATCATAGTATTTTTCTGAAAAAAAATCATAGCATTTTTCTAACCCTTGCTAAGGGAATAGATCAAATTATGTTTCGCTTTAAGTTGGTGCAGTGTATTTAACCATGTCTAGACAAAGTCATGCCTACTTCTGTTTACAGGTTAATATCCTAAATTTTTTGGGAGTTGGTGATTGCAAAATAGTGTCGTTTTCTTGATGTGTTATTTAAGCTTACGTAACCGTTATCCATTGCATTTTAATTTCAGATATTTAACTTGATGAAATTTGATAGCTATACTCGCTTCCTCAAATCCCCCCTTTATCAAGAATGCATCTTAGCTGAAGTAGAAGGTCGTGCTCTTCCTGATCCTCAGCGTGTTCCCAGCAGCCCCACTTCTAAACACAGTATCAGTTCGGAGAAGTCCAATATCTCAACACCGAAAAAGGTTACCTTTGTATTGTTGTTATCTGAAAAATATGTTGTTAAATAATGTTTTTCAAGTTCTTTAGAAGATCAAAGATAATATATAAAAAGCAACTAGAAAGTTTTGTTGAGTGGTTTTGGCAAATATAATTACAAAATCTTTATGTACTCAGAAAAATACTTAGTTTTTTAAATCCATACCTTTGCAACAGATTTTTAGCTATTGACTTCCTGAATATAATTTTAAATCTTTGTTATTATTTAAATACATGTGTATGAATAAAAACGAGGGTTCTTTTAATGCATTGGTTCAGAAGTTTATTTTGATTGAACATTGGAATTAAGATGTGATATTTTAACCTTTACTGAGAGCAGACATTTTATCAGAGGTTATTGGAGAAGTCTTAACCTAATCTAACTCATCTTTGCAGGGGATAGTTTTTGAATTTCGTAGCCCCTACTGAACTAGATAATTCTGTGTAAAACAGATACAGTTGCTTAAAAATTAGACCAGTAGTCTTACTGATCTCCTAACATTAGAGTTTATTTTTCCTTCATACAGATAATACCACCATAGTATTACATAACAGTATGGGTAAATTATAACTTTGCATTTTTCGTGTCAATCACTACACATTAGCCCATCTGCTGTTATGTATTTTTATAACTAGGAGCCTCTTTAGCAGTAGCATTTTAAGCAATACTCTAATAGTCTCACAGGAATAGTAGCTTGTTAAAAGCAAGTTTAGTTTAATATCAAACTTTCCTGATGTTTGTATTCTTCAGCACTAAAAAATACTTTGGTTATACTTATAAATGTTAAACAATACTTTGTCATTTTCTTTAAATGCAATTCATGTTCAAGCCTAGCCTAGGAAAAATATCTGAAACACCAAAATGAAATTCTTGTTTTAAAAGCAAGGTCAATGGCCTTTCCACATTAACTCAGGCATTACTGGTGACCCGTGGAGAGTTCTTTCATGTTTGCAGGAGCAATCCATGGCTTGTTTCCAGCTACCATTTTGTACTCCCTACCAAGTAACATATTTCCATCTATGTATTTCTTTTTGTTTCTGCTGGGTTTTTTTGGGGGGGGGGGGGGGGGG
>VZSC01005239.1:52754-140711 GCA_013398225.1 Steatornis caripensis | reverse complement strand
GGGGGGGGGGGTGGGGTGTGTTTTTCATGGCTACTGAGAGGGATGCTGGTGTATACACTTGTGTGTGGGGTAAAGAAAACAGCTAACCTGACCATCACACTCTCGTTTTGGGAAGAAGTGTGGAAAGGTTTATTTTAGATAATATGCTTACAACTCTGATCCAACCAATGATTTAATTGTGTTTTGGTGATAGTTAAGTGGTAAATCAAAGTCAGGAAGATCTTTAAATGAAGAATCAGGAGAGGAGGACACTGAGAAGAAAAAAAGGGGAACGTTTTTCTCATGGTCAAGAAGTAAGAGTTTGGGAAAATCACAGAAGAGAAAAGAAAACGGTGATTATCCAAATGGTGAGTATTCACATTCCACTTTGTTGCAAAGTTGTTTCAGCAATAGATGTGACCAATCTCATCATGTTTATTTTGCATCTAAGTGCATCCTTGGGTGTGACAGAGGGAAAACAAACTGTCAAGACAGAATGCCGTAGTGTGGCTACTATCACTAGAAGTTTTGTGAAAGCAGATGTACAAATAAATAGATAAAAGTATGGAAATATTTGAATTAGTTTTTATTGACTTCCAAGATAATTTTTTCCTGCTTTCCAGTAGACTGCATTTCTGTGTGCTGGCAATTGCGTTTTCATGCACAGAGCTACTGTTTTTATAGTAAGATAATTTCAACTCTTTATAGAGAAGTTCAGAAGCTGTATGTGTAAATAGTGCTGTAGTTGCAGCTATTTAAATTTCTCCATCTGCATTATCCTACCTTCCTTTCTTTTATTAGTACTGCACAGGCATGTTCACTTTTGAACACGCTCACTACCTTTTTCCACCTTTCCTCACTAAAATGAAAAGAGTTGTGAAAACCCTTGTAATCTTCTGTTTTGTTACTTACCTGTTTTTGAGTTTAAGGAAGAGTTCCCCTATGAAAGCACCTGTACATGGCATCCAGAGGAAGAGATGAAAGTCTTGCATTAACTCATTCTATTGAGTTAAAAATAGTAGAGAAATTCCATCAAAACCCCAGATTTGGACCATATTGCTTCTATCTTTTTCTCTGTTTTCTAGTAAAGGGCCAGACCCACAAGATATCTTTGATCTTACAGGTAGTGTAAGTGTTCTCATTATACGGAAAAGACATCAGAGGCATTTGCTAAGATTATGGACTTAAACTTCTGAGTGACTAGTGATTGTCTTAGACTTTAGTTGTCTAACACCATAATTGCACTTTTAAAAATATTTACCTCCCTTCAAAATATCTGAAGAGGTAGAATAATTTTTATTTTTTAAAAAAACATTTTAAGATTTTAAAATAAAATTTTTAGTTTTTTTAAATACAAACCCATGTGGAGTTATTCAAGGATTACATAACCAGGAAATATTAGAGCAAATATTGTTTCAGTTTTCCATGCTTCAGTGCACAGTGTGAAGATTTCCTGTTTTTTCCTTTAATGAAAAAAATTATTTTTCTGACCAGAAGAGCTAATATTTGAAATTGCTTTCTGTATTATATTATATAATAAAACCAATAAAACTCCTGATTGCTGATTCTTTCTACAAACAGATTCTATTCAGTCCAATGGATTATCATACAGACGGGAATCACAAGGCTCCATGTCATCAACTGCTAGTCTTGACTTGGTAATGGCCTACTTTTAATAATGAAGAAGTGGGGAAGCAGTAGAAACAGTGAATTGCGAACTTCTTAAGTAGTATGAAGTAATTTGTTTGAAGTAATACTTTGAGAAAGGGTCTTTAAGTGATATAGTTAGAGGGCAAGATGTAATATTAAGCAATTTTAGAATACTAGAAATGTAATAGAGGTTGTGTTCATATATTGCTTCTTATTTTGTCCTTGTAACAGAAAGATACTCTTTACATCTTCGCTTCCTTGACTTCAGGCACCAGTAAACTTCCAGATTAAAAGTTTGCCTTTCAAATGGAGCTACTGTAGCTCTTTATAAACAGCTTTTTCCACCTACCAGAGCTTTGAGATTCTGTTCTGGACAACCACAATTTAAAGCTTTCCATCTACTTGACCTGTATGCAAGTTGTGTTAGGCTGATTTCTGTGGTACCAGTGTCTGTCATGCTTCTTTCGTCTCAATTTCTTTTGAAGTTGTGAGTCTTTCTTGTCATTACGACTTAACTCTGCTCCTAAAACCTGAGAAAAGAGAGGTAGAGAATTTCATTGCAAACACTGATTTTGTCATAGTATGTAGGAAAATACTGCGCATCTTGAATACTGTGTTCAGTTTTGGACCCCTCAGTACAAGGCAGACATTGAGGTGCTGGAGCGTGTCCAGAGAAGGGCAGCAAATGTGGTGAAGGGTCTAGAGCACAAGTCTATGGGGAGTAGCTGAGCGAACTGGGGTTGTTTAGCCTGGAGAAAAGGAGGCTCAGGGGAGACCTTATTGCTCTCTACAACTACCTGAAAGGAGGCTGTAGCGAGGTGGGTGTTGGTCTCTTCTACCAAGTAACAAGCGATAGGACAAGAGGAGGCGGCTTCAAGCTGCACCAGGGGAGGTTTAAATTGGATATTGGGAAAACTTTCTTCACTGAAAGGGTTGTCTGGCATTGGAACAGGCTGCCCAGGGAAGTGATTGAGTCACTGTCACTGGAGGTATTTAAAAGACGTGTAGATGTGGTACTTCGGGACGTGGTTTAGTGGTGGACATGGCAGTGCTAGGTTAAGGGTTGGACTTGATCTTAAAGGTCTCTTCCAACCAAAACAATTCTATGATTCTATAATCAGGGAAGACACTGTGATTTCTAACCATCAAGTTCTACCTTTGTGGTGTAAAACTGATGAAATGCAAAATTAAAACAGTATTAATAATAGCACAGAAATGTAATAATTTAAATTTATTTTAAGTATGTTGATATGGAGGAAGAATCTAAAAAAGAATCTAGTAGACTAGATTCTAGCAACTATGTAATTTTGCCTATGCTACAAATATTGATCAGGGAAGCAAGCATGGCAAAGTCCTGTTTATTTCTGTTGCAGAAAAATCTTAAACAGAAAATGCAAAGCTTCTGTAAAGCAGCAACTCCTGTTTTCTCTCCCACTCCAACTGATTAAGTCAGAAAGTTACTGTGATTTTGATGAGAAGCAGCAAGTTAGAGAAGAGAAAAAGCATGATGAGTACCCTAAAAGACTGTTGAAAACAGTATTTTGTAGTGTCCGAATAAGTGAGCTTTTTCTTAAATTTTCAAGATCACTTTTGATATTTTGTAGTAGTGTTACTATTCTACTGTTACTCTAGAACAAAGGTTAATGCTGTACCCTTTAGCCTTAACCCATAACATCATACTTTTTGTTCTCTTTAACAAAAAGAAGCATGGTCATTAAGTTAAATATTTTAAAATTTTAATTTCTCTGTGGTGTACTTGCATGTGTAGCATTCGGATTATGTTAAAAGAGGAGGAAATTTTGTTTGAATAACCTTATGTTTAAAGGTGTTTCTCATCACTTAAATGTTGATTCACACTTAGCTATTTGGAAGTTAAATAAGATTTTAATTATTACTTACACTTTTTGATTAGGAATTCTGTTCTATAGTTTGAGAATCTCGTAACCTGTTTACACTCTCTCTGTCTAAAACTTCATCTGTTCTTGCAATACAATTAGGTTTGTGTAGTGCTGTTATCTTTTATCTACAGTTTTTTTCAGAATTTAAATTTATCTGATATTTGTGATATTTGGAAGGATTTCTAAACTGTAAACATGGTAGAGATTATGCTTCTTGGCTTGGTTTGATTTGTACAGACTCTAAAAGTTTATGCATATTACTCATTTTCCCATTGGGCACTAACTTTTCTTTCTTCTGTCAAGTCCGAAGCCTCGAGATTACCTACATTTGTACCAGATAAAGAGAAATCCCCCAAATACTGCTGTATAAACCTTCCGGATGGTTCATCCAGCAAGATGGCTGTTAAATCTGGATTCTCTATCAAAGAGGTGCTATCTGGGCTCTGCGAGAAACATGGCATTAACATAGCTGCAGTGGACCTTTTTTTAGTTGGAGGTGATAAGGTATAGCATATTCTTGTGGGTTTTTTAAAAGCATTTTCATACTCATTTTACTACGGAATTCCGTACATATCTCCTGGTTCTACCTGTAGCTTTACATTGACAATGCTAGTTAACTGAAGGAGAATTTTAGTGAAATTAGGACTGGTAGAATACTGTGATGGGTTGTGGTATCTACATTACAGAAAGCAGAAGAGAGCTTATAACAAGAATTTCCTTATAACAGTAAGTTAATTTATGTACCTAGACATGTAGTTTGTCCAGAGGAATGGTTAGCTTGTACTTAATTGAAAGTATCCACAAAGAAAACAAATGTGTTGTAGTAGATGGTACTTCATTAAAGGAAAGAAACATAATGATATTCAGTTGTTCAAAGGTGAAATGAGATAAATTCATGCTAGAACTAAGGTGCATGTTTTAATATTGAGGAAAATTTGCAAGACAGCAGTGTACGTTGGTGCAAGCTGATGGGCCTTATTCCAACAGAAGTATCTCCAATTCAAAGAGAACCTTAGGATGTGAAACATTCATTGTCTTAAATTTGCACTTACGATCAATCTAGATGATTACAATGACAAAAATCAACAAATATGTGTAGTTATGTGTCTGTTCTTTAAAATCTTTTAATGACTGTTAACTTGCCATATTTTCTAATGCATCATTCTATGGAATAATTTATTTAAGTTGAAGGACATAGGCTTGTTTTAAAACACAGAGCTCCAGAATACCTGCTGACTCCAGTGGAAGTTGAAGTTTGGTTATTGTCTCACAACTAGTCAAAATAAAAGACACTTCAATCATGTTGCATATTGTAAATGAATATCCACGAGAATGCATACAACCCATGTTAATAATTTTCCGAGTTATCTGAAAAATTTTTTTAACCACTCAGCTGCTTTTATTTACAGATTTTAAAATTAATTTGCTCTCTTCTTTTGTTTCTGACATGTGCTCTGTAGCCACTTGTATTGCACCAAGACAGTAGCATCCTGGAGTCTCGGGACCTACGTTTAGAAAAACGCACTTTATTTCGGTAAGAGTCAAAAATACTACATTTCTCTGGCATTTCCCACCGCATTTTACTTTTTGTAAGTGCACTCGAGTATGTTGTCAGTTACCCATGCAACAAAACAAAAGCTAACACAGAAAAGAATTTCTCTGAATCCAGTAAAAAAATCCAGTTAGCTGTGCAACGCAACATCTTAGATTGTAATCCACAATCCAGCATTAGGGGATCTAAGGTTCCCATTCATTGTAGAGGCACATTAGAAGAAACAGGCCTTAGTATCCAGCAAAGAGTCTCATGTGAAGAAGGAAGGTGACATAACATTTGTAACTGAAAATTATTGACTTCCGTATCCTGCAGTTAACTCGCAGTTTTGAGTATCTGTGAAAGTAAAAGTGCATTTTTACTTTAGATTGCTATCTTAGAGACAAGTGGGATTTTGGTGCCAACGTTCCAGTTTAGGGACTTTTAAATATTATTTTGCTGTCTAACTGCTCAAGCTGAAGCAGTTGTGAACAAGCGTATTGGACAGATCTGCAGGCCCAGAGGGACCTTTCACATCAGGAAGAGACATGCTTAGTAGATTGAAGCAGCACAAGAGTGAGATGAAAAACTGAACTGCAAGTCCCCTAGCCTGGTCCTAAATGCATCAATAAAAAAAATAGGCCTTGATGATTGAATGGATGTATTTGTTGCATGTTCCTGTTCAGTTATATCTGTAATTACGTGCCTAACTGGCAGATTACAGTAAGACTAATTGTATAAATGTAAATTCATCTGAGTATAGATTTATAATCCTGAATCTTAAACAAGTCAATGTTATAATATTATTACATATATAGCTATAATTCAGTACATTATATATATAGTATTACTTAATATTATTTTATAGTATACTTTTTTCAAAGGAAACCGTTTCTGTTATTTTCCAAAATGCCAGAAAATGCTTTAATGGTCCTAAATTCTAAAAAACCAAACTAGTGCTATGAAAACTCCTGAAATATTTATTTCAGGAAAAAGTAATAAAGTAGCATGCTTGTGTTACATTATTGAGTTGCGCTTCTAAAGTGAATAAAATTTACTTTGTCAAGCATTCTTCATTTTGGCTATTACTTTTCTTTAGGAAGTAGAGCTAGTTTCTATTTAAGGGTACTTCAGATTAATGAACATGGTATAGCATATTCAGTTTTGAAATTGAGGCTGAGGAGTCTTTTATTAGGTGTGATTTTGTTGAGTTTCCAAATTAAAAAGGAACTTTAAGTAGGCAGTACCATATGTTACTTGTGTCTTAATTAAAGTGTAGAAGTGTTCTACATTATTTCCTTCTGTGGGTAGACTCTGTGTAAGCAAAAATACTCAAATATTTGGAATGATTTCAGACACAAGACAAATGCTGTGTGGATATACTTGGTTACCTGAATGTCTGCCACTTCTGTGTCAATTAGCAGTTAATGATTAAAATTGATCATTTCTATTTAGTAGCTGTTGGATTCAAAGAAAATGTGAAAGGCAAAGTTTCAGTTATTCAGGTTTCCTGTTGGAAGGGAAGTCAATAAGTCATCTTGTATTTAGGTAATTTATGTGAGAAAAAAGATGGGGTTTACATTTAATTGTGACTGACAAAATCACTAATAATTTTAATTTCTTCTGATAGTTTTGTTATTAATAAGCCTGCCCCTGTTTTCATACTGGAGTGCCGTTGTCGTAAAATGTGGCTGTTATGGAGGAATTGGGGCACAGATGAAGAACATTGGGGTGAAAAAAAAACCAAACCCAAAACCTAGGCACAGTTCTCCAGAGAAATAGACATAAATGGAGTAGTTGTTTAGGTTTTAAAATTTTTGTCTTATTTAATTTTTTTTTGCTATTTTGATGAAATGATAAAAAATTGCATAATAGACTCTGAAGAGGGCTGTCTTTATCCTTTAAATTCCAACTGAATTGCTTTTACATCTTTTGTATATAAGTTTCTGTTACAGCAAATTTTTCTGGTAAGGTGGCATCTAGCCCAAAGTTAACATCATCTGGAATTCCACTGTATTTGTTCATATGCTTAAAAATAAAAATACCAGTCCAAGCCCATCTCAAGTAATTGAATAGCACATTGTGAGTAAGAAGTGTTTTTCTTATGTTCAAGGCTGTAGTGCAGACATGGAATCACTTTGGAAGTACTCCTGGACCAGAATGGTCAGGGCAATCTCACTGTCAAGATGAAAGTACTATGGAATGTATCTAATTGGTCTGAGGATCGCCATGCAATTAGGTTGGCTCATGCCTTCACTTAATTCTGGCAAGTGAAACAGTGGAAGTTTTATTTGTATTGAAAGTGCTTTATACCTTCATGTTAGGATAGATTTGTTGCTAGTGAAGTTCAGGGTCACTAGCTGTAAATGAGTATAACCTTGCTGTAGATTGGATTTTATATATTTCATACATTTTGTTTATTGGAGTATTTCATACTTTGTTACAATTGATATGTTTCAGGCTGGACCTTGTTCCAATCAATCGATCAGTTGGTTTGAAGGCTAAACCCACCAAACCAGTAACAGAGGTCTTAAGGCCTGTGGTTGCAAAATATGGTTTAAATCTTAATGAACTTGTGGCAAGACTAGTAAGTATCTTTTGATGTAATTCAAGCTGCAAAATTTTTTGTCTGGACAGATCATATGATAATCCCTGAAATTATTCTTATCCTTATAATTAAACATTAAAATCTGTATTTAAAAGTACACGTTGAGAAGAAAATGCATAGTAGTCATGACCATTTTGCTTAATAGTAACTACCTCAAAGCTTTAGTCCGCATCTGTTTTATGTTCTCCTTCAGAATAAATCCAACATCCTAACTAATAGAGCCTGAACTTCAGAGCTCAACTTTTCTGATTATTAGCCAGGGAAAGTTGATTGAGATTAGTTGAAGCTGTTGTTCCATTATCCTGGGAATCATGAAAAGTGCCTCAAATCCCCTCACAGAAAATTTCTGCAGAAGTAGACTGATTCAGCTTCTCTACCACTACACACTTGGCTAACGTTTTCTCTGTTCTTTTATGATGGAATATCAAGGAATGGAAAGTTACTTTTGTAGTATTTCTAGGATGTATACTGTCTTGGCTCAACCAATCCATATTTTTAAAATAACCGAAAAACATGTTGGTATAAAAATAACGTCATTTAATAAAATTACAAAATTAACGAAATACAACCAATTTAGAATAATCTCAAACTTCCTCTGAAAAATATGATTTGCTGAACATACACACTAATGGTCCTAGAGTATTTGTGCACACTCACAAATTGGATGATTTTTTTTCTCCAGATATCTTTTCCCCAAATACCATTCTCCTCACATAAATGGGTTACACTCATTGTAATCAAGGTAGTTTTGCACAAATGGAATAAACGTTTTTAGAATGGTAGAAGAAGATATATTGAGGTTACACTGAAACATAAAAATACTTTGCTCATTTTCTTTCAAAAAATGTCAGACTGCATAAATTTGTTCTGAAAACAGCTTTTTCTCTATTATATACAAACTGTGATCCGACTTTAGAATGGTGAGCAGGAACCACTTGATCTTGGTGTCCCTATATCTAATCTGGATGGTCAGCGGGTTGTTCTAGATGAAAAAGAGCCAACAAAAGGTAGAGGTAAGTTGGCATAGAAGCTTTTATTTAAGATATCAGGTCAGTTTCATAAACCTTGACTTTGGTTAGTTCCTTCTGTTGTTGCGAAGGCAAGGCAAATGTGGTTAGATTTCAGTATGTCACGTGTAGCATATATTCTTTTTAACTAAAGGGGAGTGCAGTTTCTAGAGACTGAAGATTAAATTCATCTGTTGATACCAAGTACTTTAATATTGATGTAATAAGTTTTGCACTAGTAATACTTGAATACTTTGCTTGCAGTCAGCCACAGATACACACACGCACATTTAGGGACATAGTGCCTAGTAAATAATAATGAGAATAAAATGCCAAATAATGTATGTGAATGTGGCAATTAATTAAAAAGAATCATTATGTGTAAGTAGAACATATGCAATCCGTGCAGCAGCTATATATACTGCTATGATAACCCTCCTCTTTAACATGAGAAAGTAGCAGAACCTACATCTCCAGTTTTAAGTGGTGATTTCTGGAGATAAAAAGGACATAATTTGTGATTTCCCTGAACAAAATAATTTGAAAAATAGAAGTTGATCAATGGAACAGCTGACAATCTTTTGGCACAATTAACACACTAGATTAATGTAAGCAGCCTTGAAAGTAAAGGTTCAGTTTCATTAGGAGACCTTTTTATAGATACAGAACACGTAGTTTTAAAAATGAAATTAGATGCAGTTAAATTAAATTGACTTAGAGCAGAGATCCTCTTTGAGGAAGAACTAGGAGAATAAAGATGGAGATATTTATTGAGGAGAATCAGATTTGTCATTTTTCTAGGAAACAGAACCAAATGTCATTTTGAAAAAATATGTCAATCTAAATACTCTCACAGATAATTAGTTTAAAGATTACAAGTAAAACTGTAATCCTGTGTGCTGCCAGCCTAACTCAGAGGATCATTCTAGCAGTAGGCTGTTGTGGCAATATACCAGTGTAAAAGGGCTCTGATTCTGTGCTTGCAGCTCAGTCTTTGGTTAGTATATTTGTTGTAGGCAGATGTAATTTGAAAGAGTCATTTAGTTACTTATAAGTAGGTAAGGAGAATATGGCAATGTCTGGAAAACAATTGATGCACGAAACAGGTTGGTAAAGATTCAAGATGACCTTTCAGTGGTCTTTCCTGCTGAATTTTTTTTTCTTGTTTAAATTCTAAATTTGAGAATTGCAAACTGAATTATTAGCTGAAATTTTAAAAGCTATTTGATCTAAATCAGCTGAAAATTTAGGAGAACTTCAATGAAACTCCAGCATCTTTAAACTTTAAAAATATTGCCAGTATTAGGAAAATCTGAAGATGAGAACGAGATTCTGGTAGGCTTTGACTGAAAAGTATCAGGGATATCAACTGTGCTCACTCTTTGTTTTCTGAGTACATCTTCAAGAAATTTTAAAGCAAAAATCTGTTTTGTGTATCATTGTCTCTTAAATATTACTTCTTTTGGAAATTATACATTTGTAGTTATAGAAGATATCTCTATGTTCAGTGTTTACAGATAAACAAAAAGGTGCATCAGTAAAGCAGAGTGCAACTGTAACTACTTCAAGAAATCAAGTGTCTACTGTAAGTCTTCTGCAATGATTTTTGTCCCTTAGATCATCTTTTGTTACCTGGAATTCTGTACTAAAAGCTGCATTCATCCATGATTTTGAATCAGCCAAATGGTGTAACTAGATTGAGTATAGCTATAATTCATCTGATATTTTTCCACTGTCAACAGCATTCATTTGTGAGAACTTTGTCTTCATGATGAATCAAATAGCTCTTTCACTGTGTTGTATTTGTTGTTTCGTGTCTCATTGGCTTATCTATATTTAAAAACAATTTAATTTCTTTGAAATTCAAAGGCCCTTTCTGTAGTGTGACTTCTTCAGAGTAAACAATATTGTATTTATTTCTAAATGTTGGGAACTAATATGGCAAATACTATTTGCAATAATCAAGATTAAACTAAAACATTTGTGGTGCTGTTAGAGAAATGTGTTTTCAAAATAACTTTTTTATTCACTTAGACCATATTATATACACAACGATATAGCCTAAATGTAAGTAGTACCTTAACTTTCCTTCTAATGCAGGGAGAGGGAAGAACTCTAGGAAAGTCTAATTCTATCAAAATGAAAGGCGAAAATGGAAAAAATGCTAGGGAAGTCCGGCTGTCAAAGAGAGAAGACTCTATTGCAAAGATTGGGAAAAAAAAATGTCAGAAAATAAATTTGGATGAAGCAGAGGGTATGTGAACTTTATAGTTTACGTATTAACATAAGTAGTCTTAGAAAAATGAGAATTTTGTATTTGTGTAGTAAAATGTACCATGTGTTTAATAGTGCATTGTGGAAATCATAGTCATGATCTGTATGTTTTTATTTGATACTGTGTTTGAATTGTAAAGTTTTTGGACTTGAAGGTAAAATTTTAAGAATACCTAAAAATGCAGGTGCCTAATGGGATTTTCAAACGTGAAAGCTATCTAATTCCAGTAAAATAAAAAGGAATTAGTTAATTGCAATTGAATATCCTATTTGATACCCTTTGCAAGCAATGTAGAAGCATGCCTTTCTGTTCGTCTTTACGTAAGCTCACTGAAAGGCATTCTGTATAATGCTGTAGACCCTAACTTACTCAGGTAAGAATGTTTGAAAATTTTCTGTTAAAGTCTGTAACAGTCAGGGCACTACAGTCTGGAGGATCTGTGATGGACAAGAGTGGAAGCTTAGTTTACATACCTAATATGTATATCCAAACCTGGTTATGCACAGTTATACAGCAAATGAATGTTCATCTGTGAATAAATGTCCACTGACTGGAATTGAAAAAATACTGTAGCTAAAACTTATATTGCAAAATAGATGTTTGTTAATATAAGTGTTATTAGAAAATACTAGTGCATTTTAAATAATTTTCTATTGCTTACTATTTTGTTAACTTGTTTTCCGTATTTTAATATTTTCATTTTTCTTCCTAGGGCTGAGTAAAACATTAACATAATTTGAAAACTTCAGAATTCGAGGCTTTCACATTTTATTTTGAGTTTTGTGAAATTTATCCAAGTTTGGAAAATACACACCAAATGTTGTAGACTGTTTTTTAATGAAAAAACCAACAACTGTTCTATGAAGTTTGAAATTTCAGAAAGGAACACTTTTGTATCACACCTTAGAAATGTTGCATGTTTTAGTATGCATACTGCCATTTTGCAAAACTTTGGCAATAAGAAGCATTTTGAAGCTTCCATCTTGGCTACATTCAGATTTTATGGCATTTGACAAAGCATGTTTAAAAGTAACTTTTAGAAATACGTTGCAAAGCCTGCCGAATACAAATAGAGAATTCGGAATAAGGTCATACAAGTGCAAGTGTGTGACTTCGTATTATGCTAGGTTAAAACTGATACTAACATTCTGTGCTTTATTTTGTAATGGCTTTTGCTTCAAACAGTGTTTATAAGCTGGATTGAAACTATTGTTTTTAATTCATCTGCTAGAGATTGCCTTTTTAAGCATCTTTAATATTCCGTAGTTTCAACGCTCTCTTCTTGAAAAATTAGGACATACAGAGATCCTATATTAAGAATGATGTATTTTTATATTTATATGTTTTTCTTACCAAAGAGTTTGTTTATTGCTGTGATGCTTCTTTTTTGAGGAGTGGTATAATTCTTGGCTTATGATTGATAAGTTTCTTGTTGCCAAGTTTTGAGACTTTCTAGAACAGTGGTGATTTACTATGAGTATTATTTATATATAGAAACATTAAACCATGGGACATCATTAAGGACATGATCAGAAAACCACTTCTAATTGTGTTAAAAGCTCTCTAAAAAAAGCTGCCCCATCGCTTTTAGTAATGGCTCCTTTGATAGTTATTGACTACCTATACGCTACTGATTCGTTGCAGTGCAAAGTAAAATGGGGTTACTTTAATCATCATCTGATCATGCCCTGTGATGATAACATCCTGGATTAAAACTACACCATTAATTGAATTTAAACTGTGACCAAATATCATTAAACTGAGAGAAATTCAATATAACAAGGAAGTTTGCAACATTTTGAATCTTTGAACTTTCAAACAGCATGGCTATTTTTGAGTTAAGATGGGTAAAAACCACCCAGAATATAAACACGTGCACCCATTGTCAGTAAGACCAGAGCCTTGTTTTGTATAAAGAGTTAAAAAGTCCTGTGTGTGTGTACAGATTTATTAACTGCATAAAATAGAAGATGGGTTCAAGGCTCAGTGAATTGCAGCTGTTCTAAACTGCAAAACTCTTACAATAGCAATCCTGATGGTCTTAATTATAGCGATGCTAGCGAACATTGCTGCAATTGAAAAAGTTCCTGATTAACATGGGATCTTATTTCAAGGCAGCATTGAAAGAATTGAAGATCCTCATGGAAAATAAATGTGCTGAAAATTTACTTTTTAATGACATTGCACTTTCTGACAAAAACTTGTCAATTTTGGGTTTTTCCCCAATAGAATTTTTTGAACTCATATCCAAAGCTCAAAGTAACAGAGCAGATGACCAACGTGGACTGCTAAGGAAAGAAGACCTTATTCTTCCTGACTTTCTTCGTTTACCGCCCACTGGACCAGAACCATCCTCGTCTACTCCCGCAGGCCCTAAAGGCCTCAACAAGCGAATTTCAAAAAATGATGGCAAGGACGGATGTACACCACCAAGTGGAAAACAGGATTCCGTACAAAACTTTAATGAAACTTCAGTTAAGAAAATGGGTTACTCAGAAAATAAACATAAATCTGCTTTAACAGCACTCCACAGTCAGAAGACTTTCAGTGTTCCTTTTAATACTGCATTGTCTCCAATTCCGCATGCACAGGAAAACAATGCAACAATATGGAAAAGGCAGTCAAGAGAATTACAAGCCGAAGGCATACAGATGGTAGATGATGAGAATGTGGCAGACTTGACTCTTGTAGCTGAAGGAGATATTAGTAGCCCTAACAGCACTTTGCTACCACCACCGCCACCAACCCCACCGTCAGACATCAGTAAAGTCACAGAAGCCAACTATCCACCCCCAACTCCTTTTGCAGGTAATCAGGAAAAATCTGGATATCAAAGATCCAATTCAGGTATTTCTAGATTTTAATAGTCTTTCCTTTCATGTAAAACTACTTTTCCTTGACACTGTTAATCAGTATTTGGCACCCATTAAAACAAGAAAGAAAATTCTCTCTGCACCTTAATTTTTTTGCAAACAAGAAAAAGAAAAAACGGTTTTCATTGCCTTAGTCTGTGCTAACTGTAATGTTTCTGGTTGCCTTTAACAATGTACTTTTGTTTGGATTTGACGTGTGGCCAGAAATGGACACATGCAGACAAACCTTTAAAATAAATCCTTGTGCTATAATTATCTCATTCTTTACCCTAGGAGTACGAAACAGGATATCAGCATTTTGAGCTGCATGACACTGTTGTGTTCCAGATTTTCTGATCCATTTGTCGTAATGAGATACATGATTAGGGTTTGGAAGTTTTAAGTGCTTTAGCAGAAACCCTAATTATGTGTTGAAAATTGCAGTACTGTTTATGATTAAAATTTGAAATGGATAAACCTTAATTTAAAAGATATTTCTCTAATGAATTAGATATTTGTGACTAAAAATAAAAATGTTAGTTTTTTTAACTCTTATTTTGCTACACAGAGAAATAGAGTGCATCTATCACACTTTCTCCCAGAAGATACACATGTGAAATAGCTCTTTCTATTAGATAATTTTAAAGAAAATAATGTAACTTTTTTTAGGGTGCAAGTTTCATGGTCTAGCAATATCACAGAGCAATATTAGCTCAAGGCTGAAGTATGGAATTTCGTTATAAACATGGACTCTAATTGCTATTACCAGAAACAAGAGTTTGAAGACGATGGGTGTTGTGACATTGATGTTTTACAGTCATTGTACTGTACATTTTAATGTAAAAATCTAAGAAGAGGTATCTATGTGCTACATTTATTTTTGATGTTTCACAAACATATGGTGCCATAATTTGTATGATCACATTTCTTTGTCATGTGGAAATATACATTTTAATTATTTATCTTTTTACACAGAGTATTTGATACTGTTCTTTATCTGTATGGTTGATGATTTGTAAATACTTCTTTGGTTGTTGAATGCTTATAAATGGCAATGCAAATCCTCTTGGTATTTTAAAAACAAACTCCTTTAGTAGTAGTATTTGAGAAATGTTCTATAAGTGCTACCAATTAATTTCTGAAACTGAGTATTGAACAGACTTGTAACCAGTGCCTACGAATAACAGAACCACAAAATGTACTTCAGACATATTATTGTGTATATGCATAGATTTGTGTTGCTGTCTTTCTGATAATATGACAAGTGTACAACTTAGGTATCAATTTGCATATTTTTCAGTGAGAACTGTTAAAAAACCATTTGCACTTAAAAAACATGAATTTACAATATTTTAATGCATGCCAAACATTTCTGTGTAACCACTGAACTGTAGCTTTCCCCTTTCCCACTTCCTACTTTTTACTTTGTAGAAATCTTTGTGTAGTTTTCACATGTATTTTGTATCTTTGTTCTCTCAGGAGTAATAAATTCTAGACCTAGTTACACAAACTGGTTTTAAGCTTTCATTTTCTTCATTATTTAAAAACAGTTCTATCAGTCCTGGATTAAGAATTCTGATTGAAATTATGTTCTAAAACCAGATAGATTAATAGATATGAACTAGCAATTACCATGAGACAAAGTTGACAAATATTATATTTGTTAATAATCTATATATCAAAGGGCAAATGCTGTCTTGAGATGCTGATGGGTCACATGTGAAATCCATAGCGTTGACATGTGCACCACAAGGCAGATAAGACAGGAGATTTCTTTTAAATGAGTCATAACAGGAACTCCTGAAAGGAGACCCTCTTCTGTCTTTGGGTTCTTGGGCTAAACTTTGTATTCATTACTTTCCTTCTTGTTTTAAACTAAAGCAATTCTTCCCTGATCTTTAAGAAGTGAGCTGGTGATCTCAGTTAATTCGATGTGCA
Source organism: Steatornis caripensis (assembly GCA_013398225.1). Taxonomy (NCBI): domain Eukaryota; kingdom Metazoa; phylum Chordata; class Aves; order Caprimulgiformes; family Steatornithidae; genus Steatornis; species Steatornis caripensis. The sequence goes on along the minus strand of VZSC01005239.1, from coordinate 124,973 downwards.
GTAACCAATATAACAGACTCTATTTGGTAGTCTTGGGTAAGAAATGAAGGCTTGGATGTGTGCTGGAGACCACGCTGCACTTTTCATTCTTAGAGATGGGTCCTACATAACAGTACTGTGAAGCCTAATTAAAAAACCGAAAAACTGCAGAGACGCTTGTGGTGCTGTTACCTAGGTCTCGTCGTGTTCTGGGGGCTGAAAATGTAGTTTTTCCAAAAGTCACTGTGTTCCCACGTAGTCGTGGGCCTCCATGAAAGAAAATGAAGCAGTTGAAAGTCCTGTAGCAGTTCTCCTTTGAAAATTATTCAGTCTTTTCCACAACAAATAACTAAGATCCTACATATTGAAATATTTAATTTTTTTTTACAGATTTTAATTTTCATGTGTTCCAAGTGGTCTACTCTCCTTTCTCTGGTGATTGTATTTTACTTTTCTGTCATAGTCACCTGTGAGAGGTCTTTAAGTAATCAAACAAAATAATTTTGTGAAACTAAAATCAGTTTCTCTTAGTTTTGTGACAAACCATTTTTTATCTGTTTTATTTTGAGGAATAACAAAAATCTAAAAGAAAGATGTAAACCACTTTGCTTTTTTGCTGCAACATTATTGCATACACTAACCGTTCTACACTCCTCTCCCAGTACACCGCTATTTTATGGGAACTGTATTCTACAAATGAACGGTGATTTTATGGAAAAAGTGTGGGCTGAAGCAAAACTTTTCTATTTTCATGATTTCATGGAGCTTGCATGGAATGACTATTCAGTGATGTACAGTACTTAATAATAAAGACTTCTGGAAACTATCTCCAGTCAATAATCAATATTTCAAAGGACTAAATCATTAATAATGGTTGCTTTTTTAAGTGCTTTAATGGTTCTCCGTTCATAATCTCCTATCAATGGAAAATTCATTTCTGATTGGTTTATTGAATTAAAATGCTGAGATGAAAAGAAAAATAATGACTACATAACTTAAAGTGGTCTATAATCTTGGTTTCAAATTGGTGTAAAGGCAAATGACATGTGCTGACACTGCGCGTTGGGCTTTTGTATGTCAGGTTTAGATATGCTGGGAAAAGGGCTGAGGGGATGAAGTAGTCCCTCACGTTCTGCAGGGGGCAGTTCTCTAACTGCAGACTGATGTAGCAAAGCCAGGCCAATATCCATCCCTGTAACGGGTAGCTCTTCGGGTTTTTTTCATCTGAAGATCTAGAAAGTAAAATATGAATAATGGAAAAGAGCAAAATGAGGTTTGCATCACTCGGAGCTTTTGAGAACAATTTTTAAAACACAGATCTTAATTTTCTTAAAGTGAAACATGTTTATACTGTAGTAATATTTAGCTATGAAGTACGTATCAAATCAGTTTGCAATACAAGAATGAGTAGGGCTTCTAGTTCCATTACTCTTACAGAAGAAAGTGTCTATTTTTGAATAAGCCTGCTAGTTCTGGCAAATTTCCCACTTTAAAAATCAGAGGTTTCTGCAATCTGAACAGCAGTTCTGAAATGTGCTTACTTCATGTCTCTACATATAATGTGGTGGTACCCATCTGTGGGAGAAATAACTTAATTATCATGTGGTGTAATTGGCCCGAAGTGGTGCATTCGTTTTTGAAAGTGTTAAAATACTGATTTAATCTCTTTGGGTTTATTTTCTTTTAATTGCATGGTATAGCCTGAGTACTTTGAATGTTGTCCAGTTTTTCCCGGGGGGTTAGGCACATTCATTACTCAAGTGAAAAATAGCTGTCACGGGTGAGGCAGCCTTTCAAACCTTTAGACCCCTCAAGAGCTGTGAATATCAGGCCAGAGGCCTTGCACTAGATTATTTATTCAGCAATATTCCATTGGGGCCTGTGAGTTGTTCACTGTGATTGTTGCCTCTGCTACAAAGTAGGTGGGTGCTTAGTCTTAGTAGCAATTGGGCTTTTTCAGGAACTGCCCTTTCATCCTTAGATAGGACAGTGTACAGCCATCCAGACTGAAGGTGCACAGACTGTAGATTTGATTCAAGCAAATTGTTCTTCCTTCTGCTATTAAAAAAATTTCTTCTCTTTTCTGCATTTAAGATGAGAAATATTCTTAAAATGAAGTTGCCTGCCAAGTAAGAAGGCATTTTTTGAGTAGATGTATCGACTGGATCCAGCAATTTAGGTATATAATGTCAGTGGTTAAGATGGAGAGCCAGCTAGCGAAAATAAAAGCATGGTGAACTCTCTGGAATTATACTTTAATAATATGGCTATGGAAGATAAAGGGTGAATTTAGACTATATAATCAGTTACTTAATTTGTTCTGAAGATACCACTTTGTTTCTGAAATAGATGAGCAATGTATCCTCAAGGTAGACTTTCTTCCTTTTTTTATTGGAAAGAATTCTTTCAGAAATGGGATAGTTAGTTCTAGTGCTAGGATTTTTTTCTTTGCTTTGAAAGATAATTTATGCAGAAATAAAATGCAAGGTGGACTCTCAGAGCCTGGGACTGGCTATTGTTCCCAAAGACAAAACCAAAATAATCCCAACAGCTCTTTTTTGTTATTCACAGAGAGGATGCAGTACTCTGCAACCAAGGAGCATAGATCAGATAGTATCAGCGGTATTTCTGTGACTTTCATGTTTTGGCTACTAAACTTTTCTGTTATAAGGGCAATGAATTCCAAGTGCAATAAACTTTGAGATAGTTAAGGAGATTAAAACCAATCATGCATTTATTTTCAAAAATTCAAAAGAAACCTTTAATTTTGTAATAAATTCTATAATATTTTGTGTAATTAATATTTTACATAATATCTTGATTCACGTGGCGTATTTTAGAGGAAATCCAGTGGTGTTTCCTATGTAAATCAAGATAGCCACGTAAATGAAAATATAAATGAAATAAAAAATTAAGAAAAGGGATTATGACTAAAAGATGTAAAAATAATGTAGATAATTATTTTTAACAAGGGCTGTTGTCCTGCAGTTAATTCTGTCCTTACTGGCTCTGTGTAATTTTGTAGAAGATAATTGGATTCTGGATCAATAAAAAGAAGTACTCGTGGGGATCCAGTAATACTGAGGCTGAATCTGTTAATCCTCTTTTAATCAGAGCATGATTAAATGGGAGAATTACATGTCGTACATGACTGAGATCAATAATAAACAAAGGAGAAGGAGAGTTATGTTGAGTAGACAACGGGGAAGCGTTGAAATGTAAGCTTGTTTCAATCAGAAGGCAAACCACATTTTAGTGAGAATTACAAATTTTATCACTGACTAGATAAAACGTTAGACAAATGTTAGAAAAAATTACAGCTGCTCTTAGACGCAGTTTTAGCCTGTGTACACTTGGTTCAATTCAAAGACATGACTTACATTTGGATGATGAAATGAAGTTAGTTCAATTATTAGTTGAAATGTAACTGGTAGCCCTGCTAAACCACATTTTAGAATCTCTTAATTGAAAAATAACATAATGAATGGCAGATTAAATTAAAACCAATTAAAAGTAATTCAATCCACTCTTTCCTAACTTGCTACTCTCTGCAATAATTAAACCTGCTGTTACTGACTACTGATGGAAAAGCAAAACCAATGTTACCGATAAATGCTGGAAGATCAAACTGAGAGCTGAATACTTGTAGACTGTTGCAGAGATGTTTTGTCACACCTATTGCTTGGAAAGTATTCAACTGAAAATTGTTTCAATTTTAGCAGTGGAGACACAGAACGTTTAAGCAAATTGGCTAGCGTTGTTGAAAGCACGCATGCCACTCTGGATCACAATTCAGAACTGTTTATTCTCGGACTGTTCTGGCTTTTCAATGACGTTGTGTGCAGTTCCTTTCAGTGGCTGTTGTAGCCAGGTGTTTAAAAGGGCACTGCCCACAGCAAACACGGTTTGCAGAGTTCCCTTGTTTGATTATATGTGCCTCTGGTGAGCAGTAGTAGTCATACCAGCTCCCTCTTCTGTGTAATATTCAGAATTTCTCTTTCCAAATAAGGTTTTGTGCTTTGTTCTTGTGAATGCTTTTGAGATGAGCGCGATGAAAGGATTTCTATCCGCCCTGTGTTTCCATACTTAACGCTGCAAATGTATTCCAGAAATTCCCAGGACAAAAGTAAATAGACTGGTAATGCAGAGTATTGCTGCTTTGTAGAATAATCCATTTCCTAGCTTGATGCTCTCGTTGTTACTGAGTCAGATTTCAAGGCACTGAGCGTACGCTGCAGTTGATACTTCATCATGCAAGTGAAATTCAGCATGTAAAGTCAAATTTCCTTTGAAAAGATTTAGCATAAACTGTAGGTAGGAACCTTCTATTAAATACTCCTTCTGCTTGGTGTTGTATCAGTTAAGAAATAAAAGGAAAGAAACTTTTGAAGGGAATTTACCCTGCAGAATTTGAAATTTTAAATGTAGCCTTTTCCCTTTGGAAGCATAAATCGCTTTACAAATTTAAAAAAAAAAAAGTGCTTACAGGACTAACAGTACATCAGCCAGTGCAGAAGTCATTTATCCACCACTTAAAAGAATCCACATCTGTGGGGAGCCTAATATTTTGAAGTAAAATTACGCAAGAGTTTAGGGCAGGAAGGGTGAAGTGTCTTTCCCGGAATGAATCTGCCAGATTGCATGTATTTTAAGGAAAAGAGTTACTGATACCGAAACATTTCCAAAGCATCAAAGTGAACACCACTGCAGAAGCAACCATCGCAAAGCTCCTTTTCTATAGTGTCGGGTAAAAAAATGCTTTCTCAGCCAGTATGCTCTCACCTTAGGACAGGTTGCTGTATGGAATCAGAGACGAGAACAGTGTCTGCCCAAGATACGAGAACGCACCAGTCTGTGAGTTTGGGGATTGAAAACGACTGCATTTGGAGGTGGGATATGCCAGTAAATCACCAATTCCAGGAGTTCCTGAAACCTTCGGTGCTTTCTTGTCATGAGAGTACTTCAAACAGATTTTTATCTGCTGTAAATTAGCACAAAATCATTGATCTGGAGCTCATTCTTTCTAACTGAATATCTGATCCTCTGACATAACAAACTGAATGCCTGGGATCAATGGGATAGAAATGGCAGAGTAGCCTTGTTACCTTTCAGTAGGACTGGGAGCCATCTATATAGTAAATTATTTTGGCAACAACAGTAGGATTTTAGGAAAGCTAGAATGCCAAGTAAAACACTGAATCTGCATGGAAGGTATCTGTATGGAAATGGTGTTGGGAAAATTGTGGAATAGAATTTAGCGTTCTGTCATACATGAAATCCACAAGTATGGACTTTCAAATACAGAGCTCTTCTCTTGCAGTGAAGCTTAATAAATGTCTACCTGCTTTTACAAAAAAAGAAATTCGGTGTGAATGGAACTAGACTGAGCACTGATCGCTCAAAGGTGCAGAATTTCATATCTAAATTGTGCTTTAACAAGTGAATTATAACTAAAATTGGCACATTGAAAATAAGTCGATCTAATAACTATGGTACAGAAACAACATAAATATAATACACAAAGTCAAAATACCAGAAAAAAGAGAAATGTTGGTAAAGGAAATCAGGAGATCAGCTAAGGCACTGCCCAATCATTTAGCTTTTGAAAAATGCAGACCAGTGCACTTAGCTTTCTAAGAAGTCATTTCGCTGTGAGTCTGTAAAATAGCAGATCTCCACTTTAAAGACAGCAGAAGATGTGCATCATCCCATCTTTAAAGCAGCTGGAACATATTAACGAGGTCAGATACACAAGAAAATTCCCTTAGAGCTGTGTGGAATGCTTAGCAGGGGAGCTGAAGGTTACCAATAGGCATGATTACGCTATTCCAGTCTGGAAATTAATCTGGGCAACTGCTGCTCTAAGAACTGGCTTCCTTTCCCTTCAGAAGTTAGGTAGGACATTTGACAGATTAGATTTGGGAAAATGTAATATCATTCCTGACATACTTTATGCAAGGCAAAGCAATCCACAAAGGTATCCGTGGAGGTTTTCATCATTTCAGTGCAAGAGTATGTCAAGAGAAATTTTATCTGTGAAAGCTCTCTGCGCCTGAGATGGTGCCTTGTGTAGCTAAGTTTACTTATGCATTTGTTACTCAAAAAGAGAATATAAGGAGGAGACCTTTGCAGAAGTGTTGTAGGCATAATTTAAGCCTCATTATAAAGCTCCACTGAGTTCATGCAAATCTTTTGAGTCTATTTTAAAACCTGTGGGATACATTTATCCACAAGCTGTTTTGGGGAATATCTTCTATTACTTGTGCTAAACAGCCTTGCTTCATAAATGTTTTGTTTTTAAAAATGAGGAAAAAAGCACACATTAAAATAGGTTTTCAGTGTAGTGATGCTTTTGAAATCACCTTCCTGTTTGGGGTAGATGAGCCAAGATCTTTTTTGCCCTGTGGAAAAGAGAAATCATCTTCACAGTATCATCCCGTAGTAATTCCATATTGTTTTGACCAGTATTTTAGGTAAAACCTTCTCTGTTACTGTCCTGCCTCTAGTAGTAGTTTATTCGATGCTTCAGAGGGATTGCTCCCGAGAAGGACATTAACAGAAAAAACTGCCCATAGTACAGCTTTATTCCTCTTCAGATGGGCTTATGTCTCGTGAAGCCCGAGGGCTAACATTGACCTTATTTTCACTTTGTTTCTATTAGAGAACTCACACGCCCAGTTGCTCCGTGCAGTGACTCAGTGACACCATAATTCCAAGGCATAATGGCATTTCTTATATTTAGCTGTAGAAAGTCTTTTGACTGTGGAAAGTGTTTCAGCTTCGCCAGCAGAGCTATGAGACCTTACATCACCATCAAAGTTCTTTCTTTACATCACATTTAGTAGAAGGATGCGTTCTCAGTACTAGGAAAACAGGATGACTCACGCTCTGTCGATGCAAACTATTTGGTGTAATTTATCATTAGCATGGCTTTTTGAAAATTAGTATCTCTTTTTATACCAACATGAAAGCAGAGCCAGAGATCTTCCTCAAATGGTGTAGAATAGTAGACTAAGAAGATCAAGAGCACTGTTCAGCACCTTCACATAAGAAAAACATTTTAGAATAGAAGAATAGCATTTTACACCACAGCCATGCAAACGGCAGTTAAAATTAAGCCAATCTTTGGCTGCAGCAGGAAGGTGTAAACGTTAAGCGTAACACAGTCCCATTAAATGCTAGCTGTAATTCAGTAGGCTGGAGTCGTGCTGGGCTAACAGAGCTGAGAAAGCTTGCTGCCTTCTCTCTGCTATTGCTCAGCTGATTTATTTGAACTAATTCCTCTGGACGCGAAAAAAGGCAAGCATTACTGATGTGGAATATCCACATTATTAATGTGGGGCTGCATTGTAGCTAAAGCACTGAAATAGTATTGCACTATTTGGAATTCTAACTGATTTTCATTAAGTAGAAAGCTTTAACCCTTGAGAAGACCCTGGAGTGATTTGATTGAAACAGTATGAAATTGCTTTTCTGATCCTTTTCGTTTGCCTTTTCCCCCTTCTTCATATCTAAAAGTTCTTGATTACAATTATACATTGAAATTTATTTTTCTTGCAAAAAACGCTGTACCCATCACTTCACGGAACAAACACAAATAAAAGACTTCAAAGCCAACTATGGGGTTCGTGTGGCTAAATGTGCTAGTCAGACACTTGTGTGTGCTGGGGCAAAAAGGTTAAAAATAATTTAGGTAAGGTATGTTGGATAAGAAGGTATCTTTTTAAAAGACCAGCTGGTATACATGGAAAAAAGAAATTAAATGTGAAACGGAATTAGTTATTTTCAGTATTTTCAACCCATTCTTCATCCTTCCCTTCTTGCTGCCTGTTGAAACAGGCAAAACAGCTTCATCCGCATTTGGTTTAAGAAGTGCCTAGCAGTTTGCAGTGTCGCACCTAATGCAGGACTAGCTTTCGGGGAGCTCAAGGTTTTATTTAATCTAGGATTGACTTGGGGTAGTAATGACTTTGTGTGAGTAGTTCTAGAGAACAGACCCGAATTCTAACAATTGTGATTTTAGAAGTACTGTACCAAAAAGAAACTTCAAGGTTAAAAAAATCACATGTAATTCAGGTGTTTCTTGAACATTTAAAGCCCTTCAGCAGATTAAGTTATTTCTTCTTGTCCTGTAAACCGTGGCCCATAATTTCTCGGTTGCAGTTCAGGACAGCAAACTGCAACTTCAAATCATCCTTTCTTAGTCTGCTAGAGAATTAATCTCTGGCCAAGTAAAAAGAGTATCTCAGCAGGGATCTGATGTTGGAGCTCAAGTCAAGGAACATCTCCTGTTCTGCCCCAGCCAAGGCTTTGAATTCTCTCCCATCACCTTTGGGTTTGCTGGTGTGAGAGTTTTTGTTCTAGAGGTGTACAAATTTTTACTAAATAGTTCTTTTTAATTGAGTCTTTTTAAAACCTCTGCAAAATGCTAAATTAAGGCAGATTCATACTAACATTTTACATTAGTCTTTGAGTTCTACTGTCTATTTAGTTGCTTGGTACATCAGTAAGTCTCCTTGATGGGGCAGAGGAATATCGCAGCTGCCTATCAACCATTAGGTTACAGTATTGAGGTTGCAATATTGAAAACTGCTAAAACCAAACAATACCTAACTCTTCTGTTTTGTGGTTTTTGTGTTTAATTCTTCTGCTAGGTGCAAACTACAAAAAGAAAAAAGGTTCACAAGGGACTTCAGGAAACTCTTGTGAGCAGACCTCTCACAAAGCGAAGACCAGCAGAAGCTTTAATGCTCCCGGTGTGAGAGACAGCCCTGGTACGGAACTCCCTGTAAACAGGATAATCGATGTGGACGGAGTCAAACTGGAAGAGTCTGGCACATGCTCCTGTGACGATTCTGAAGGGAACCTCAGCTTTGAAGGTTACATCTCTGAACTGAGATCTTGCCAAGGGAGGATGAGGACAGGAGTCTATAGGACATCAGACCTTCCATCTCTGATTACTGTCAAGAGTGAAAAGAATAAGGGCACTGAGAATCAGTATAAGGCTACTTTTGTGTAAATCTCTGTTTTTAATTAAGTGTTCTGGTATTTTTGCTTGGCATCAAGATATGCCTTAGAGACATGTCTCTGCAAGTTATAAGTTGTTTTCAGTACCCGTTGCCTACCAGACCATCACTTCTGATATGAGTTAGAACCCTTAAACTGAAAAAATAGTATTTCAATGAAAGTATCGAGCTGTTTGTTTTTGTTCTGTTACCATTCCTATGTCATTTTCCCTGGGATGATTCCATTGCTCAGTGCAATTAAAATTATTGTTTCCACCCCTACCCTTCTTGTCTTTAATAAAGACAAAGTCACTTTAAATTCCCCTATCCAAACTTTTTATTTAAGATAATGTCACTTTAATCTTCTAAGTTTTTTTTCCTGGGCTTCAGGATTCCCTGTGTGTCCATAGACTTTTGAAGGGAAAGTAAAATCAGTTACTGGTGTAAAAAGATTAGGATTATTTTCTTAATATCTTCATATCTGTCTCATAACGTTTGGGAAGATGTCCAGGTTGAATTCAGTCTTGTCTAATACATTGCCTGGATGGATATATGCAATAAGACCATTGTTATACAAGCAGTAAGAAGCAAAAAAAAAAAAAAATCTGTGAATTTCCTGTGCTGGGAATAATAACTGCTCCTGTAGCCAACACTGGTGACGTTTCCATACCAGAAATGCATGTACTAATTACATAGTGGCGGGAGGGTCATCCAGGTCCCTCCTCATCACTGCTTTTGGTGTCTTTTAGCTTTGGGCTAGCCAGATTTTGTTATTGCTCTTTCAGTAAGCAGTTAAGTGCCCCTCATTCTTCCTGTTGCTAGTCCTAGTTTCAGTTAATCTTCTAGCCTTGGGCAAAGTTTTGAGAGAGAAAAGATACTTAATACTACTGCATGTGTTGCTTTTGCCACCCACTCCTTTTCCTCCTTTCCTGTTTCTTCAGAAGAGGTTATGAGTCTGGACAAGCAAAAGGGTACATGAAGAAATGAGAGCGTTGGACCTCTGCTCATCAATGTGAAACAATACTGAGTGTATATATTGAGATCTTCTGGTGGTTCACTGCTTTGAAATTATTGTGAGACTCAAAATGTCATACTGCATAGCTCCTAGACTGCAGATCCACTCAGGCAGTAAGTCTAAAGCATTACAGTAATTATTCATTAACTTTTTCTTTGGTCCTTCTTACTAAAGCCTACCAAGAATTGTGAATTTTCTGAATAGCCGAGAATACTGGAGGCAGTCACTCAATTTCTTAAACTCAAATCTGTAGGATGACAAAGAGGTACATATGATTTCATAACAGTAAAGTAAGATTCCTAAAGCTTAAGAGTTATACATCAAATACTCCAGTGATATAAACAGACACAGGACCCCGTTAGCTTTAATACTTCTATTGTTTTGTACTGCTAAGTGATTTTGCTCTTGATATTGAGGAAAACTCGTGTTAACGTTAGGCTCAACTCAGTGTGTGACTGAATGAGAACAGATGCTATGAAAATACCTGTTCTTTTAAAAACTTTCAAGATTAAAACCAATTTGAGAATCATGCTAAAATCATAGTAGTGCAACAATACTAGAGACTTGGGGAAACACAGCGAGTGGCAACTGAGATAGAACTAGGAGCGAGTGAACAGGCTCGGAAATGGCTGTAACTGGGTGCCACTCTGCAACGGACCGTGCTATAAAACACAGCCGTGGCATCGTGTGTGCAGTCTGACTTTGCGAGCACTCGGACTGTACCCGTGCTGAGGGTAACGGGAGAAAGCTTCTATACTGATCCATAGGATATGTTGTTTTGGATTGTACTATATATCTCCTGTGAGGACACAATGTAACAAAATAGTCATAGCCCAATAGTGTGAGAATATTTAAGTATCTGTGTATTTTGAAGTATTTTCCCCATGTTTATTTCTTTTTTTTTTGGAGGGGGTGGTGCGGGTGGTAGTATTTTGCCAATAGTTAACCACAATAGGATATTTCTTTGCACACATAAATGGCCACAATTTTTTCCCATCTTCCGTAAAGTTAATAGGTTCGTTCTAATCGAGAACGACATTGTGCCAGTCAAACTTGAGAGAGGGCTTTCTGACCTGTGATACTCTTTGCACTTTTTGTGTGTCTTGGAAAATAAAGTCCTAACATCATACAGGTGAAAGCCTGGAATTCGGATACAGCCATTACAGTATTTATTAATCTCTGATCAGTATTTTAGATGAAACAAGGTTGCTTATCTTACACTGTGCAAGTGTGCTTAAGTGACTTTTAGTGAGCAATACAGAATTCTTCAGCTGGGAAAAGAAATGACTGAGGGGAGATCTAACAAAGTCTGAAAAACCTTGAGTGCCATGGAAAGGGTGGGTAGGGATTGATGACCGCAGTCTTTCCTAATACAAGAATTAGGGGCCATCGGATGAAGCTAGTAGAAGCCAGGTTCAAATCCAAGAGCTGGTTCTTCACCTTCTCCCGTTTTCTTTCCACAAGCTGCTGTGCTCAGGAAAAAAGCAAACAAAAATGCTATTTTTAAATTCTGAGTGCCGCAAACTGGATTTGATTGTATCAAGGATTCAAAGGGAATTTGACAGCATGGGAGAGTCAAGCTGTGTGCAGGAAATTGAAGGATGTGAAAGAAAGGAGTTTTCTTTAACATAGGGAAAAATCTTGGCACAGCGCCTGGAAACCCTGTAAACGAAGGGACATGGGAAAAACCCCTCCTCCCTATGCTGCACTGTTATGCCAGTTATTGGCAAAAGTTTAAAAGAATGACTTCGTAGCTAGGACTCGTGGAAATTCATCCCTTAGACTTAGAAGTAATTAATAATATTAACTCTCCTATTCAATATCTGGCAGAATACAAAAGCTACCCCTGCTGGAATCAGTTGCCACAGATCATGGAGTTAATAGAAATGAGTGTGGGCAGCCTGTCTCCGGCTGATGTTTTCCAATATTTTACTAAGGATATTGTCCAGTTTTAATTACTGCGTGACTTCAACATTATAATACGATTTTAAGTTGCCTCATTATACTGTGATTTCCACTACTAATGAAATCTACTTGCAATTCAAAAGCAGCCGGACTGAAGCGCTTCTTGATAGCTTAATCCTTTATCTTGCCAGCTAGTTCCGAAAGATAATCAGATTTTATGTGGCTTTATTTCTTTTACTTTTCCCAGTTTTCCCCTGTTGAAACTCTGCTTGTACGGAGAGTTACTCTTGTGTCTCCTTAATCCCAGGATGATAAATAAAAGGGGAATTCGATCTCCCCGTCCTCTTACGTGGAAGAGGGAGATCCACTGACCTCTATCAGTACTCAAACCTGAAACTGTAACAATCAGTGATATAAAACCCCACCTCCAACACGTAGAAAATCCTGCAGCATTCTAAATCCTGTTTAATGTACAAGTTGTCTTACATTTCACTTGTTGTCATGGTATCTGATTTTCGAACGGTAGTGGTGTGAGCCTTATAAGCTTCACAATGGTCGTTGTGTTGTTTTTTTGTTTTAAAGGCTCTGTGAAGAATAGCAAATATATATCTATATAGAAAAGCTTGCAAAGGGACTTCCCCCTTAGGAATACTATCGCAGTGTGCCTTATCAACAAATTTGTTACGTAACACACATGCAAAATAAACCACTGCGCAATTTAGCTCTGGGGGACTGCATGACAAGTAACCGATGTTTTTTGAAGGCACATAAACAGGCTTTGCAAAGAGGCTTTGCAAGAGATTTACTGCTCTGTGGGAAGGAGCCAATACCTGGCTGTACCATGTCCTTTCTCATGCCCCTGAAAGTCTTCTGGGGGCAGTTTAAAATCTTTCAAGGATGCTGGGTCCTTCGTGCACTACTTCTCTGCCCGAAAGTTTTGGCTTCTTTTCTTGCCTTTGCTGTAGCGTGCATTGCTTTATTCCTCCTTCTCTTCTGATGCTGGAATTTACTGTTCTTAACAGAAAACTGTTAAAAGACGTGGCTCAGCCTGTAGCCTCCTTATCTCATTGTAGCAGAGATAATCAGGACTTAGGAGCTTATTTTGATTTTTGGGACGTAGCCTGATTTTCACTCCAAAATTGAGATCCTTGCCAGTAGTTGCTTCTCAGTAGCGGTGCTACTGCTCATCCCAGACCTCTCCAACACTGTATTGATAGTGAATGCTGTCGTTTAAAATGGTCTCTCCTAAGGCACTTGGTAGCTGGGAGACCGGGCGAGTGTGCGGTACTGCACCGTAGCGTCCCTGATGCAAACACCTGAAGGCATCTTTTCACAATTTCTCAAAGATTTTGAAAAGTTTCCAATGGCTCATTTAAGCAAAGGCCACGGCCCAACGGCAAGTCCTTAGCAAGAGGTGTGAGAAGCCAAAACAGTTGCATGTCCAAGGCACTCCTCCTAATTCTCAACCTCAGCTCATTGTGTTGGATTTAGAAACGACCGTGTTTTCTGCATCAACAGGCAGATTTCCAGGCTTTGTGGGATTGTAGCAAACCCATGTGACAACAGTGCTGCTCTGCAGATAGTGTGGGTGTTTACCCTGCAGCAAACCCAAGTGGCACATCCAAGTACTTCTCTCTGCCTCTGCTCTTGGAACAGCATCCCAAGCTTAGCATTGTAGGGCGCTGAACAGCCGGGAGATCTGTGAACCCGAATCCAATGCCAATTAAAACACAGGCAAAGCTTTCATTGATCCTACTGAAATATTTCCTTGCTGTAGACCAACTGTCACTTTTTATCCAGATTACTCTTGATTTTTTTGCAGAAGACCTTTATCTGCTGAGAAGGGCTGGGTGATCAGGTGTCTGTAAATCTTGCCTGCATTACTCAAAATGTTAGCAAATCCAATGTGCTACGCATGCACCAACATGTTTTCCGAATTGTTGGTGTGGAAGATAAGGAAAGAAAATTGTTTATACTTTTTCATCCCAAGTGATCATTCTATTGTACAGTCTAAAATGTTGTTGTACAGAATTTGATTTGTATTCTTGTTTTATTTGTGGTTTTGTCTTTAAACGTCTATAGAATGACTTTCTAATATGAAAATGCAGTCGGATTTATTTCTCATGCCTTGTCTCCCCAGACTATTGAGAAATCCTGTACCGTGCAATAATGTTTATAGAATCTGAAGTGCGTCAAACTCACTTAAAATGTTAATTGTGTAAGTAGTAAGTAAATAATATATAATGCTGGAACTGATAATGTTTCATTGATATCTACTTTCAAGGTAGGGAAAAGATGTAAAAAAGGTTTTTTCAGTTGTTCTGGGACCCGCTGCCATTTGGACATCACAGCTTCAATTCAAGTATGAGACAACATGAAACTAGCCTGCATTTTATCAGATTTTGCAAAGATGTCTTCTTAAACCTAGCTTACATAAATAAACTCCTTTAAAAAAGGATTGTTAAGAATTTCTGCCAAATATTTATATACCTTAAAAATAGCTCATCCTCTGGAATTTAATAATAGTGGGTTAGTTTTTTAGCCTTTAATTTATTCTTTTTGCTCTATTCTAGCAGCACAAAGGGATTGCAGACCTGAGGTAAGGCAGTGGCTGAATGTTTTCCAGGTCCAGTGTAATCCTCCTCTGTCTTCCCCTCTGCATAGCCTTGGTGGGCTGTCTAGCTCTGCGGTTTGTGAGTGGACAAATGCATCAGAACTGCTCTGCCCTTGCAGCAGGCACTGCTAAAACATACGAATGCTCTGTCTACCAGAGTGCAAGGGTGGAAAAAACTGGGGGGGCCCAGTGGTTCAGTGTCTGTGTACGCTATCCTGAATCAGTGACACAATGGTCCTTAAACGGTTCCCTTCTCGTTCACCATCGTCTTCGTTTGTGCTTTGAATGCTCTATTCCAGCGGAAGGGGGCACGCACAAGTTTGAGTACCAATAATCCAATAATAGTGACTGATGGGAATGGGATGAAACATAACTTTCCCAAATCCATGCCGATGGACTGTATTGCTCCCCACGATAATCTCGTACCGGTTTCCAGTGATGATGCTGAATCCCACCCCTGCAGGTACACAGAGCTGCAAAGCCGCTAGAGCACTTCCAAGCGCCCATAGCCTGCAGCAAGCCTCAGGGCGAGGACTGTAAAGACTGCTCACCTACCTCACCAGAGAAGGCCCTGAAGCCTAAGCCTGGGAAGTGTATTGTTAAAGACCTTGTGTCTGCTTTGCCAGGACACACCGACCTGTACCTCGTTTGCATTCTCTGCCTGCAAAGATCTGCTCGCAGTTTCAAAATAGTTTATAACTCAGTTATTGTACAGCTTCAAGCCTCAATTCCAGAGCAGGCTGAAAAAGAAATGAAAGGCCAGCTAGAAGTTAATCTAATTAAAGCTAATCCTTGTGGAGTGGCATAATCTTAGATCAGGGTGCAAAAATGAAACTAACACGTCTTCCAGTTCCTGTGAGAGGGAACTGGGGTCTGTCTTAATGATTTGAGTCTTTGCTGGAAAGATGAAACCATGTGATGAGGGGAAACTTTCCTTTAGTTACTATTCTTCCTCATTACTATTCCTCATTTATAGACCTGCACAAACATCCTTTTTAGTAACTATTTGCCAATATTTGCCAGGGTGCCGACAACGTGAACTCAAATACTAACAATATCTCCTGTAACTTCATCTTCTTCCACGCTTTCAATATTTCCAGAGTCAATGCTATGGCCAGGATGAGGCAACGCCTGGCTGAGATTAGCCCTCTGTATGCCAAGCAGTTAGGTGAAACTTGTTTGCAACCAGGAGACAATCGGTGATAGTGGGCACTTGATCTTGTCCTTGCTCATTTGGGCGCTGAGTAAAACTCGTTCTCGTGTGTGTTAGAAAATCCAGGACAACGCATGCCACAGCTTCACTCCCTTGCGAGAGGGTGAAGGCACAGACAGGCAGATGTTCACCTTCCTGTTGGAAGGTGCTGGATGGCTGGGCACGCCTCATCAGTCTTGCACCACCTCAGTCTCCTGGAGAGTGCTGGTTCTCCCATCGCATCTTGCCCATTTGTTTTATGCTCTTGTGAAAGGGATAGATACAGAGGTACAAGATTTTGCTGCCATTCATTGCAACGACATCAGCTTATACCACGAAAGGACCCACTCTGCGATGCCATAAGATGTAATTTTCCTTGCTAGATAGCTGTGTAGTTAACAGTATTGGGTCTTGCGTGAGCAAAAGAAAGTCCAGTTTGATTCCAAATAGATGTAACAGAGCTGATCTGAAAGTCATGATGTCTCTTTTAGGAGAACCCAGTTGGGATCTTCTTGCCTAAATTTATGTGTCGTCTCCAAAGTTGCCTTTGTATCCTAAAATGGGTGTTACTTTATATATGTTAGAGAGATCATTAATACTGTCTATAGATATAAATAATTGTTTGTTTAATATTGTCCGTGGATATGAAGAATGATCTGTTTCATCCTGGAGCTGAAACATACTTTTTGACACGTGGTTTGTACCTTAAATTTCACTTTTCTATGTTTTCTAGGTCTCCATTGCTTGTACTTGCAGCCTTGATACCTACCTCATATGTAAATACATATGCAGGAGGTCTCTGAAGCTAAGTGGGGTGACTGATCTGCCAGTTTCTCCTGATGTGTGAACAATGTAAGTCAATGACAGTTCAGATTGTTTCTGCAGCAATTACACAGAGCAGCAATTACATTGCTGCAGCAATTACAAGGAGTGGCACTAGAGGTACAAGGAAATGAGGGGGGAAAAAGAGAGAGAAGGAAGTACAGCAGGGGTATCGGCCATGCGGTGAAATCTTTAGCCTAAGCCTATTCTTGAGGGCAGCAGTGAGGTAGGGAGTGGTAGACAAATCACTTCAGAAGTCAGGAGGGATCCCAGGTTCTTCCTGGCACATCTCTGCCTGCCTTACTTTCAGGAGTGCAGGAAAAAGGGCCTTTAGGTTTTTGTCAGGGACAGAATCCCTATTGATTTGGTGAAAAAAACTGNGAAAGTGAATGTTTACTAAGACATCTGGTTTCCACACATATATATACACCTATGAAAAAAATATATGGAAAATATGTGTATACACATATATATATATAGATTTCCATACAGGATATTATTATGGCTGCAATCAGAACAATTACAGCACTATTTGTGGACTCTGCTGCCCACCCTACCACAGGAAATAACCCCGAAGTCGAGGCAGGCTGTGGGGCTGGCGTCCTTCCCGTGGGACTGTCTCTTCCCTGTTAGTGCTCTTTCCCACTTCAAAAGGAAAGCCTTCAGCTGCCTTCAGCTGCAGAAGTGGAGCCACCTTCCCTCACACATGCCTGACTTATAGACCATTTTAAAGTATGCCATGGGGGCGTCTAATATGCTAATGAAGAAAGTGGGTGGAATAGCAGGAATCTGAGCACAGCTAAAAATGTACATGCCTAACAATTGCAAATCAGCCTGGGCTGAAGTTACCTAAATGGGTTGGCATCGGTGGAAGGTGGGTGCCTCTACACCTCTTCTTGTCAGTTTTCAGTGAGTACAAGGCTAAAAAAAAATCATACGCCTCTGTATATGGGCCTACTGTTTCAGCCAGGGTTATCGGCAAAGGTTTATATCGAGGCCCTTGAAAAATACAGTTACCTACTTTCCCCTCTTATTCATATACAGTAGGAGGAACAGTCTCTTCGTGCAAACACATCCTAAACTGGTGGCATGCATAGTATTTTAGGTATGTCATGACATCTGAGTGTATGAACAGAACTAAGTACCATCTTGAAATGGACTTCTGAAATCTTGGCTAGTTTTTGCCACTAGATCCATGTCTGGAGTGTATAAATGAAGGTTCTGCATATTGTGGCTTGTAGCAAAGCCTTAAATCACTCACAGATCTGTGTGATTAGGGGGATAAAATCACAGTCTGGTTTTCTTTCTACAGCTCAAGCCAAGTTCTTCCATTGCTGCTTCTATATAATTTGATTTTTCAGATCAGAACAAAAGTTATTTGGATGCATGAAAGAAACATTTGTAGGCACAGCTGCAGGTAAAGGCTTTTTAACTATATACCTGCAATGCAGTGGCTGAATCTGGCTAAAGATGTGATTTCGTAGAGAAGAAAGCATGAAGCCATTACAAAATCAGCGCACACAAAGGTGGTCAAGCAAAAAGAGAAAAAT
Source organism: Steatornis caripensis (assembly GCA_013398225.1). NCBI lineage: Eukaryota > Metazoa > Chordata > Aves > Caprimulgiformes > Steatornithidae > Steatornis > Steatornis caripensis. Next base: position 106,891 of record VZSC01005239.1, on the reverse strand, counting down.
CACGGGCAGAATATTGTCTGACACCACATCCTGCCAAGNAATGTAAGTCAATGACAGTTCAGATTGTTTCTGCAGCAATTACACAGAGCAGCAATTACATTGCTGCAGCAATTACAAGGAGTGGCACTAGAGGTACAAGGAAATGAGGGGGGAAAAAGAGAGAGAAGGAAGTACAGCAGGGGTATCGGCCATGCGGTGAAATCTTTAGCCTAAGCCTATTCTTGAGGGCAGCAGTGAGGTAGGGAGTGGTAGACAAATCACTTCAGAAGTCAGGAGGGATCCCAGGTTCTTCCTGGCACATCTCTGCCTGCCTTACTTTCAGGAGTGCAGGAAAAAGGGCCTTTAGGTTTTTGTCAGGGACAGAATCCCTATTGATTTGGTGAAAAAAACTGTGCAGCAGTCTCCAACAGGATGAGACCACGGACAGGTGAGAGCAGAGGGAGGTAATAGAGAAGAGGAGGCAATCAGAAGTGGGGTGTTTGTATGCAGCGAGAGGGGAACCCTGGTAAGGGATACCCGTGTCCCTCCCTCCAGGAGGCAAACTTATCTCTCTGCCTACCCCGTTCCATTACCAGCTCTCTCAAACACTCCCCGAGGCATGGGACTGAGGTCTGAGGGTCCTGCTCCTGCATAGGAACAAGAGTTCGTNATGTGATTTCGTAGAGAAGAAAGCATGAAGCCATTACAAAATCAGCGCACACAAAGGTGGTCAAGCAAAAAGAGAAAAATCACGGGCAGAATATTGTCTGACACCACATCCTGCCAAGGCAAAGCCACCCATGCCAATGGGAAAAAATGTCCAGGAGGTCGTGCTCACAGAGTTGCAGCCTGATCAGTGTGTTACATGTCTCTTTGGGAAAGTAAATGTTAGCAGGAAAGACTGGTGCGGGACTGGATGAAACAGGGCTACAGCTGCAGGGAAAGTAAAAGAACATTGAGAGAGTTACAAAACCATGGGGAGAGTTACAAAAAAATGGGGAGAGTCTTCCTAGGAGCACTGAAACCAGAGAAGGGNTCAGCAGGGAGACCGAGGGCAGAAGCTGGTGGAGTGCCTTAGAGGTTTGCCACCAGATTTATGACGCAAAAACCCCAGGGAAAGCCTAGGCAAATGCTATGCTAGACTAACAGATTGACAATNGTCCAGGAGGTCGTGCTCACAGAGTTGCAGCCTGATCAGTGTGTTACATGTCTCTTTGGGAAAGTAAATGTTAGCAGGAAAGACTGGTGCGGGACTGGATGAAACAGGGCTACAGCTGCAGGGAAAGTAAAAGAACATTGAGAGAGTTACAAAACCATGGGGAGAGTTACAAAAAAATGGGGAGAGTCTTCCTAGGAGCACTGAAACCAGAGAAGGGAATACCCCGGGTGTTTGCTGCTGCTGCGGAGAGCCCATTTTGCACATTCTGGGTGCTTTGCTCTCGAGGGTCTTGTGCCCACTCCTGACAGATGCAGGTGATGAGGAAAAGCTGTGAAGCTCTGGGTTAGGGATGGGAGATGAATACAACCACCANGAATCTAGGGTGAGTATCCTTATGATGATACTGCAAAATCCAGTGTCCACGCAGCCCTGCTGGCCCTGGGCTGNGAGAGTTACAAAACCATGGGGAGAGTTACAAAAAAATGGGGAGAGTCTTCCTAGGAGCACTGAAACCAGAGAAGGGAATACCCCGGGTGTTTGCTGCTGCTGCGGAGAGCCCATTTTGCACATTCTGGGTGCTTTGCTCTCGAGGGTCTTGTGCCCACTCCTGACAGATGCAGGTGATGAGGAAAAGCTGTGAAGCTCTGGGTTAGGGATGGGAGATGAATACAACCACCATCTGACCAGCGAGGGACTGTCAAGTTCCGACACTTTTAGCTGAAGGTAGGTATAGTTCTGAGCGCTGACTCAGTGGTGTGGGAAGAGAAGATGCTAGTGGAGAGCAAGACCCAAGAAGCCATGTCTGATGGGCAGCAGCGAGATAAGGGATTGAAGCGGCAGATAAGCACCAGGATGTGGGGTTTGGTGAAGGAGTGTTTAATGAAAAGATTAGGCCAGCTGGGGGAACCATGGGAGAAAATCCAGGAGTCCAGGGCCAGATCTGTCTCCGTGAAGAGCTGTGATGGTAGCATGAAGGTCTGCAGAGCTGCTGAAGGAGTGTCCCAAGCCTTGCAGAAGGCGGAGGCAAGAGGAAGACCCAATGAAGCAAGGAGACCAGCTCATGCATGGAAAGAAGATGTTCACTCTGATGCCGTGCACTGGGGAGGCAGTGCACGTTGCTGGCAAGGTCGTGGTCCAGGATGGGATGTCCACAGCCAGTGTGTCAGTGAGGCATGAGGGCGGTGAGGGAGTGAGATGAAAAAAAGAACATGATAGATCTGAGAACATTGTCTGTCCCTGGAGAGGAGAGAAGGAAATTGGTGCAGAAAACCCCAGAGCTGTGAGCTTGCAAGTGAGGGAAGCCAGAAGAGCTGCTGGAGGTGCTGGAGGAGCGTGGGAGGTGAGAGGAGTGAGGAGGAGTAAACATTTGGGCGAAGGCGTATCTTTCTGTCCCTGGATTATCTGCTAAAGCGCAGCAGCTCCAAATCCATGTTTGCTGGATCCCAGCTGCCCAGCAACCAGCCTTTTGCAGCCGTGCTTTTACCAGCCTCCTGCCTCTAGGAGAGGGAAGGATGGTTCGTAGAAGGGTCTGTTTGCTCTGTCACAGTGTGGCAGAGGTTACGCACAGCTTGTGGGCTGCGAATATTAACAGCAAAGTCTGGTGCAGGAGAGGACGGACTGGGATTCCAGTCCTCCCTGAAAGCCAAAACCGTGTTGTTTTTTTCCCCTGGGATTTCGGAAGCTCCCAGGGAGAGGAGGGGCTGATGCCCAGAGGTGTTTGTGGTTGCAGTGTGGCTATGTGGAAAGCTGGGTGCTACGCTGTTTAAGGTCCATGTGAATAACTCAACTTTTCAGTTTGATGAGCCAAAGCTATTCTTTTTTCTTTCTGAAATAAGCAAACAAGTGAAATGATTTCAGCTTTCTTCCTTCGCACGTGGTGTTAGCAAGAGGACTGCAGTGGCCTTTCTCTAGGCACCACGCCAGAACGGAGGAGGCGGAGGCTCACTTCTGGCCCAGCAGTGAAGACGTTGGTTTTGGACGTGAGCAACCGGTCGCATCATTTCCCGAGACAAGCCCTCCTGTGTTGGGGCAGCCCTGAGCTGCAGGGGATAGAGGGAAAGGGAAGGTGGCCTCATGCACTCCCAATGTTGCTGCATTGTCTTATTTTAAAATCTTCAGAAAGTCACTAGACTTAGAGCCCGTGCGTATTAGCCTCAGTTCTGGTGAGTGGGATATTCATTAAGTAATGGGGACAGCTGAGTTTTGGTAATGGCTCCCAGGGCCAGAGGATGGGAATGATCTCAAGCAACAGAGATAAAGGGAATCCCATCTGACAGTGACACTAAGGTCGGCAGCATGGTTTGCAGGTCCCCCAGAGGAAAAGAAAAGACAGTCAGGAGGGTTTGTACGTCAGTCTCACACTGGCACTGAGCCTCTTGCTGGTACACCAGGAGCAGAATTGCCACACGTGGTTGCCTGCATCCTACCGCCCTCAAAAGATGAATGTAAAGTTGCATTTTTCATGCTAGAAACACTTCTCATTACTTCCAATTCACATGCACTCATCAGGTTGCATAAACACCTTGGACACAGCACACTTGCAGAGACTTTAGATCTAGCCCTGGTCCCCTGCGCCTACCATGCTGTAGCCTGCAAATCTCTCCTTGTCCAGGAAGCTGGCTTTGGGCTTTGTAGCAATAAGATCAGCTAGAGCCTGGACATCAGATCATCTCGGGAGACAACACTGCCTGCTTAGTTGGCTGCCATATGTTACCTTGACAAGGGAAGAAGGACCTGGCTTTGAAAGAAGAAAACCTTATTACTATGAAAAAGCATGGAAGTTTGCAAAAATACGTGGGGGACTCAGTTAGTCATTAAACAACATTGTAATTTTTCTTCACTTTTGTAGCAGCTGAGTGGTAGATTTTTCAGAAACATTTACAATGGTGAGGAAATAACGCCAAAATGGAGAATACCGATGAACTCGCAGTCATGGGATAACCCTACCCCAGCCTGCTTGGTTGCTGGTACAGAGGAATGAATGCAAACGGATGCATGTGTGTTCAAACTTGTCTTCTTTCCCGTTTATGTTTAGTGAACTAATTGATGAAAAAAAAAGCAGTTTTATTATTTAGTATTGGTGGCTGACTCAGTTTACTTCTTGTTGGTATTTACTGATTTAGGATGGTTGTTAATATTGTTTCATTATTACTAAGTAGTTCAGAGTCTGGGCTCAGTCTGGGCTTTTATTAATTATTGTTAAATGTAAAGAAATAAAAAACTTTGCGATGCGGTAAGTGAGGAAAAGACAGACGTATGAGGCAGCATTATCAGTATGTGCTATACCCTGTGCAGCAAAGATTTCTGTCTCTTTCTGCTCATTTACTGTGTGTTTATTTGCCTTTTCATTTTCTCGTGATAATGTCAACATCAAGGGAAAAATGCGGAAACTGAGGGACTTTAGCCTTTCATACAGAAGGATTACAGCCTGCAAACACGAGCAAGCCTTGCTAGTCTTACTGTGAAACCTTTCATTGACTTCAGCATTAGCAGAATCTGGCTCTAAATGCATTTGAATTACATGAGCTCCACGGGAAATGTTCAATACTGTGCGCAGCAAAGTTAAGAATCAGAATGTGCCTTTCTTTAAAAGGAAAACGGAATTTTCTTAGAAAACAAGAACCAGACTCTAGCTGCAGTTTCACTGGTGGGATGAGCTGCAATACAGGCCCCAGGCCTTAGAGCTGCCAAATATTCTGTCACCCCAAGCCAGATCTTTCCTCTAGGTTCAATTTTGAGCCTTCCTCTCTTTTATATATGTGTATACAGTCGCACAGTCACACACACTATTTATATTTATAATTTATTTAGTGTTTTACAGAGCCTCATTTGAAATGGGTGCTAAATGAAGTCTAATATCTGATGCTAAGGAGTTTATCTTGAATGCCATAGGAATCGTTTCCATATCTTCATTGTTTTTCTCGTTGTTGTTATGGTATTTGCTCCGTACACACCTGACTCTTTTTTCCGCTTATGGGAAGTTTCCTTCAGTACGCTGGAAATAATGAGTCGCAGATTAATTGATTTGAGAAGGTTAAGGAGAGCAGCTCTGTGGGCTCATCAACCTGACTGACAGGGTGATGGTTTCGGCACGGTGCCCAGGGTCTCGCAGGCTGGTTGGTTCTCAGCTGCAGCAACACAAACCAAGCAGCACCTCCTCCCTACAGCAGAAGACATTTCTCTCATGGTAGGTATCCAGAGGTCTTAACAACGTGTAATCTGGTGATACCTGAACGTGAGAGTGGCTCTTTAGTGTTTGGCAGAGGCAGAGGACTGCTGTGGACACGGACCATTCGATGCTGTGCATGCTGAGGAGATGGCTGGCTGCACGCACCAGTTCTGCCTTCATCTCTGGTTAGTCCATTCCTGCGATTCCTGTAAAGTGTCTGAGCACCAGCGATTGCAGCACCAGTGTACACAGGTAAATAAAAAAGGGTTACACTTGCCGAAAAGCCCTAAGCTCTGTGCGGCTTGTTTTCTCCCCAGTTTCAGTAGCTTCACTTCGGAAGCTCCGTGCACCTGGATTCTCAATGGAGAGGCTGCAGAGTGAGATGTGAACACGTTTTAGGGGAAGGATTGCCCTACTTGCTTGGTGCCTCTCTGCCTTTGGGGTCATTCCCAGCTCACTCAGGACCACGCTGCTGGATGGCTCCACCTGGAACGGCACAAAACTGGACTAGATTCATGTAAGGGATTCATGTGTCTCAGCCCTGTTTCCCGAGGTTTATTCCCCAACTGTCCCTCCATGCACACCTCTTGTGCTGCTCATGGCCAAACGCTTCACATGATGACCCACAAATATCTGCAGCCAAGACCTTATTCTTCACCCTTATGAGCTCCCAAAAGCCCAAAGCTGTGTGAGGTTTATAAGAATTCAGCATCAAAACTGAATCTTCAGTTTTCTGAGCAGCTTCTTGCCAATGAGATACAATGTTTCTCCAAAATATATGTGGCACACTTCATTTTTCCTGATTCTAGGAAAAGCCTGGTGAAGGCAGGCAGGCTTTCTTCTGGTTATAAATAGCTGAAAGAAGCATTGATCATTTAACATAACTTACAAAAAACCGCACCTTGAATTCTGTCTTTTCTCTATGACCATAAGAACCGTTCAGACACCTCTGTGCTGAGCCAATGAAGGCAGCTTATGTACAGTAGTTCGATTTTTTAATTATTCATATCTGTCTGAACCCTGAAATCACTGTTTGGTCATTATTCAGACCTTACTCAGGGGTAATTCCCATTATATGGTGGTGCTTCTCTGGCAGCTGTTGCAACTCCTGGCTTTGATGTCTTTTCCTTTTGCTTTGTGCCAGCACTGTCCTATCGGTTGAAGTGGCTCCTGGTGTTGGTGCCTCTTCCTTTTTCTTATGCTGAGGAATTGATTTGAGCTAAAAGCTTAGAGTTGTGACTCCCCAGAAAGACGCTCTGCAACACTTGCTTGTTAGTTCAATGTCAACAACAGCAACTGGGAGCAAACACCCGGACACAGAATGCATTTGACTTTTCTTCTTTCATGCTTTTAGGTATGAGAGAATGCTTTCCTGCAACCTGCTTTGGTCACCACAGAAGTACAATGTTTCTGGTCCTGGAAGTGGATGTTTTTTATTATGGAAAGGTATGGCAGAGGGTATTTCCACAGCTCTGGAGAAGTCTCTTCCTCCTTCCCTTGCTGTCCAGTCCTTGCTCCCTTGCGCCTCTCTTTCTGCAGAGCTTTTGGGAACTCTAGATGGAATAGAAACTAATGGCTTTTTTTGCTTTCTTTGCACAATTTCAGTAGCCTGGATGGTAAGCAGATGTCTAGAAGCCATTGTATAGGCGTTGCTAGTTTGAAGCCTGATGGCGACAGTCAAGAATGAGGGTAGGAAGTGGAAATCTATGTTCCAGCTTTGCCAGGTGTCCCCAGGCAGATCAGACTGTCTGTACCTCCTATTTCCATCTTTGAAATGAGTGAAAATAAGACAGATCTATTCCACAAGTCTATTCTGAAGCTTTATTAACTTCAAACCTTCAGACAACAGACAACACATAGAGGCAAAGATTTTTTTTTCTGCTTGTTTGCTCTTTGCTGGATTTTGGGAAGAAAATTCCAAATTTGCTTGGTTGCTGCTCTTCCAAGCCTTGCTGACTGTAGGAAAGTTTTGTCCAGAAACCTATACATGCATAATTTTACTAACAAGAGCTATTACTGTGATGACAGACACAGCAGTGTGCTAGCACAGCCATTGGAAATCCCCTCCAACATTATAAACCATCACGACAAAATTGGGCTGGGGTAGCTCCACTGCACTGCTGGGCCCTACTGCCATGGTCTTGTTGGGTTAAAAAAAAATTAAATCACGTCCCTTCCATAGCTGTGCTGGTGAAACTTCAAAGGGTAGAGCACGACTTAAGCAAGGGCTATGGGTTTTGGGTGTGAAGAGGTGCGGTCCCTGATTGACAGGACACAGCTGGCAGAAGCCTCAAGCACAGACACAGTTGTACCAGCCAAACCTGTGGATTTTGGTTGTGGGGCAAGGTGGGGCTGAAACAGACTCCGCTGGTGAAATCTCAGTTTTAGCAATACCCTATGCGTTCCTATTAGAAATGCTTCTGCAGTGCAGCTATCATCTCAGCCAAACACGAGACAGAGATGGCTTTGCTCAGGTGGCTGCAGAAGGGAGCTTTTTGGTACATTATAAATGTTTTGTTAGAGTAATGCCTGTTTTCTTTCTTTTTAATTCTCCCAGTCTGTTGCTGAAAGGATGCTTTTGTAAGTCACAGCTGGGCAGGTAACCATCTGTTAATGAGTAATTCCTGTGTCTGATATCGGCATTGATCTGGTCCATATTTTGCAATATAATGTCATCTCCTGAGTGGGCTTGCTTGTTATTGCTATGGCATGTTTTTATTATCTCCTGACGGGAAAGAGACAGGCAACATCTGGATGGTAAATCATCTCTGATTACATGCAACATTGGATCAGCTCCTCTGGAGGTGCTCGTCAATGCTTTCTGTGTACACAGGTGATCGTCTCTGAGGGTCAGGCACTTTGTAAACTCTTCACTCCCTGTGGTTTAGGGAGAGTATTTCACTACACGGCATTCCCATCTACCCACGAAGATGTTAATGATTAACAACGATAACAGCTCTGCTTACTTAGAAAACTAAAATACCCTAAAGTCAAGTAAATCACAGTCCCTTGTGAAAGCTCGTTGCTGATTCACCCTCCCACTTCAGCCCAGCCCTGGAAGTTTCCCTCTGCCAGGCAAAACCTTTGTGAGAGAAGAGCAAAGATGAAAGTCTGTACTTCTTTCACTCTTGTTTTGGCTCTGACTCTGAGCAGTGACTGTGCAAGGATGGTAAGTCTGATTCTTCTGTTTTGGAGCGGTGGATTACCTGTGCGCTGGCTGCCAGGATAATGTTGCCTTGGGGTTGGATGAGTGAAGCCGCTGATCAGACTGAAAGGAAGAGAGCTTCAAATGAAAACTAAAAGGAATTTGCTAGATGAAGGCTCACAGAAATGCTGACTAAGCAAGGGGAGGATGTAGGATAGCCGGTGCCATATGTATCTGCATTTAAAGAAATTGCTTACATCCATGCCCTGCTAGGGAGGAAGAATGGGAGGGGAGGAAGGACCATATAAATTGAAATAATTTGAAAATGCATCTCAGAAATGTGGTGACACAAGCAGGTACCTGCAGTAGCATGGAAGGAGAGTGCTACCCCACCAGACTTTACTGATACCTGGTAATTGAACATGCCAGCTTAGGTAACCATCTCCCTCTAATACTGTTTTCATGCCATGTCCTTCAGTGTTTTCAAGATGTGCCTTGTGTCTGGTTTTTGGGTATGTCTGCAAGGCAGCTGCAGCACTGCTGAGCATGGCTATGCGAACTTGACTTTGCTAGTTTGCTTAAACCCCACCACAGCCTGGCACCCACCATGGACTAGCTAATAGCCTGGGCCTCCAGCTGTGTGGTGTTATGATTAACCTTATTTTACTAGCTAGGTTAAATCTAGCTCAGATATAATTAAACGATGCTATAATCCTACCTATCGGAGCAAAGTACAGAAGGATATCCTTAGACATTGCAGATGGGAGCAGAGAGGAATATTCACGGAGCCTAGGAAAAGATTTGCCCTGGCTGAAGTTGGAGACTGCTCAGCGCTGGCAGTGTCAGCGAAGAAAGCAAAAACTGTTCCCTTCTCAGAATTGTTCAAGCCTTCCATATATATCTTAGCTCCAGCTTTGTCTTATCCCTTACTTGTCATGTACCCTAGCCAGTTCTAAGTTCATAATGCACTGCTTCCTTGGTTGCTTTTGTGATATTTTTATGTTGCTATAGTTCAGCTGTCAGCCCCTTTGGTGGCAGCAGCACTTTATGGGTATTACCATTTTTTGTTATTTCCTGTGGCTTAAAATCAGCTCAGTCTAGTGCTCTTTGCCTGCTGATTGCCAAACCCAAATAAAGCAGAGGTTGCTTTTTTAACTAATGCCCGGGGGGATACAGCTAAACGGTAGGAAAAGTCAAATGCTGGGATACTATTTGCAACTGTGAACTGGCCCTGGGAATGCATATTTGCTTCCTGCTGAGAGAAATGAGAGATGTGTCCCTTACTAATAGAAAGATGTAATGGAGCAGAGCTTTGGCCTTTTCTGTGCTGTGCTGGGTTTTCCTGGTTTAACACAGACCGTTCATGAGCCAGTGTTTATCTACCCTCTTTCACCAGACTGTGCCCCAGCAGAAATCACACACAAATAATGAGACCTTTGCAGAAGCACGGGGAGAAACCGATTTCAGGGCACCTTGGAAAGCGCATTTGTCTCTATAAGATGGCTGCCAAAGTGAATTTGTGTCTCCAATCCACATTCTTTTTTTCTCTTTGTAGCACTACAAATCTGGGGCAGGAAGAGGTTCAAAACATGAGTTCACTCGCCCACAAGGTACAAAGTCAAATCCAGTAGGTTTCATGACAGTAAGAGTGATCTGCCTGTCTGTATCCACGCTGTGCAAGTCAGCAGTAAGCCTGTCTGTTGCAACATAAGGATCATGCAATGGTTATGCCAATATTCATTTCTGTGGAGAAGGGAATTTGGGATTAGCTCAGGAATCTCAGGTAATTTTCCTTCAGGAGGAGATTAATGGGAAGGTGCTGATGGGATTTTAGTTTGTCTGAGCTGACGTGGCTTATATTCACTCATAACATGGTGTGGCTGTAGATGTGCAACTCCCTTTATTTTAATCAGATCTGTGTCTGCCCTGCGACTTTAAAGTACATAAGCTCTTTGGATGTATAGGTTCCATTTCTGCCACAGCCCTCGGTCTCTCTGTGGGAGAAGGATTTGAGCCCCAAGCAGTTTGCTGGATTGCATTTGTTTTGATGGCACCGAAACAATCAGAATCAGACATCCTGGCTGTGCGTGGGCATTACAGACTGCCATTTTTAAAGCTTTTGTTGTCCTGGGCTTTTGCTGTTATGGATTACATGAACTGGGCCATTAGTGGTGCCTTTATTGCTTAGGACAGTCTTTTATGTCCTTTGGAATGCAATATGTCTTCTGAATGGGGATGTATTTTCACAACTCTCCTAACAGCTTATAACGGGAGGTATCAGACAGAGAAGGTAAATATCTGAACATTTGCTTAATTAGTTCGGACAATGAAAACCAGGCTTGAAAAAGGGACAGCAGAGGGGCTGGCAGTAGCTATTTTGCATTGATAGATAAGGGGAGAATTAAGGCAGACAGACTGAGCATAATTACAACTGGTTAGGAAGGGTTTGGACCACAGGGAGGGGTTATTTATTTCCTCCATAATGCTAATAACTGGCCTCGGGAGCTCTTTGATGTGATGAGTCTGGGCTTGTGAGGGTTAACAGATATCACGAAGATGTGCAGGACCCCCAGCTGTGAGCGGAGGGGTAAGCTCAGGACAAGGGGCAGTTGTACATTGTCACCGAGAAATGGAAATGCGCTGTGCTGCCAGCTTGGTTGTACGCCTCATTTCTCTCCTACAGCAATGGTTGGTTTCCCATTCACGCTCCCGGCTCTCAAAACTGATTGCTTTTAGTTTAATGGTTAAACAAGCTCTGACAGTTTTTCATTGTCTTTTTAATCTTCAGTCTCTCTCATTCTCAAGACTCGTCTTGAAGGATTTTTTTCTGCTAGACTCCCACTAGCCTTCCTTAGACTCCCACCGCCCTTCCTTAGACTCCCACCACCCTTCCTTAGACTGCCATCCCTGACGTGTTGAACGTAAAACTTGCCCTTTTTAGAGACTGGTCCCATCAATTTCTCCCCACCTGTAAGTAATCTCCTTATCCCAAAGGGAAGGTGGTATGATCAAATCTATCTGTCTTCCCCCCAGATTTAAAACCTTCTTTTTCCTGACTGTTTCTATTTCAGTTTGTGCTGTCTGGTACCTTAATTGTTTTAAACAGATGTTACAATGTGATATGGAGCCTGAAAGGATACTACTTCAGGAATCAATTTAATATGCTAATACAATACTACATAATTAGAAATGGTAATTGCAATTAATGAATATAATTGGCATTTGCTGTACCAGAAATTGCAATATATTTTGAGCTGAAATGATCCGAGATCTTCATTCTACCGCAGAGCCCATTAATCTTTGTTGATTCGGTGATTACATAGGATTTTAAGCCTCTTCTTATGAACTAGAAGTCGCAGAGACACAGAATCCAAAGTACAGCTGAAAAACTTGAAGATATCTATCATCTTCATGATTTCATATAATAGCATATATACCTGTGGGTTGGATTTCAACTGCATGATGAAGTTTTTATTCTTGTATTTCAGTGTTTACAGAGGATGGAAATTTATGCAAATTTCCTTTCCGATACGGCGGAAGGTTTTATCACTCGTGTTTATCAAATCTATTTTCCCAAAAGAAATGGTAAGTTAACATTGCTCATAAGTGAAGACAGTATTCAAATGAAAATGTCATCCTTTTAATGCTTTAATCTCATTTTTAGAATAAGTAACTTGAGCTTGACGTAGTGCCCAAAGGGAGCCACGCAGTTCTGTTTATAGTCATGGCCCTCAGATCAAGACTCATGCTCAGAGGGGAGGGAGTGCAGGCACGGGGTCTCCATGTCTGCAGAAAGCTCAAGCACTGCGGAAATGTTTTCTCCTTGGCCTTCATATTGGAATTGCAACTTATATGAGTGGCAAGAACTTGTACAGAAAGGGCAGGACTGATGAAACGACCTGACAGAAACCCTCTGCTGAGGGAAAAAGGAGAGATGCAGACACTTGAAGAGACGACACTTGGTTAAGGAATTGCTTGATTGGTGTGGACCACACTTGTACTGTGGCAGAGATCATCTGATTTTTGAGGGAAGTTTGGGTTTTACCCCCCATATCCCTAATTTCTATCCAGATTGGCACCAGGCCCCTTTTGGACAGTGCAGTACTAAGAGGTGAGGTACTACTCCTGCTTGTTGGGTAATGATTTATTCTACTGGTGTGTTTAAGGCCAGGTCTCCTTATTTTGGGCAAAGGTTATTCTTTTACATATGCAGAAGTTGTTAAAAGTATTCATTACTCATTTGGGGGTAAGGGTGGTCACGTGGGAACCATACTGCATCAAGGAGTGAGTAAACAAGACTAAATTTGCAAACGAACCCATCTAATGGGCATATATTAACAGAAATCAAAGGCAACAAAGCAGGGAATATATGGGTATTAATAATGTGAAAATATATGCACAGGTGAGCTAAGTGAAAGTCCCATACTTGCATGTTTTCAGGATGGAGATAATATTTTATAGAGTTTATTTTACTGGCCCATGAAGGGTAGAACTCTCTTTTTTTTTTATACCGGACTGTCTAATTTTTTCATGATCTGTGTCATCTTTCTGATGGTATGTCTGTTTTAAGTGTAACTGCTGATGTAATGTAAACAACACAACACATACCTTCCTACACAAACAGATACAGAGCTTCAGGCTAGGAGACCACTTCTGAATTTCCCCAACATCCATAGATACTATTCAGCTAAGTGAAACCTCAAGAAAACAAGAATTTGAGAATATCTTAACTAAAGGAATAATTGGAATAACTGGAATAATTTTCCAGTTTGAACCCTGTCCTTGATGAACTGTATTCCCAAAGAGTTTGACCTTTGGACCCACCTAATTTCATGCAATGCTTAAGATGGATCTTGTTAACGCATGAAACTCTGTGTAGTTGTTTTTAGCCAGTTAGGACACAGAAACGAAAAAAAAAAAGAACTCATGAATGGATAGGATCCAAGGTTAGAGCACTCTTTAGAGCTGACCTTGGACAACTTGCTCTTATGCTTCTGAATGTTAAAAAGCCATTTTACAAGCAGGCAGATGAGGAGGAGGACAGCTGGAGCGGTTTGGTTTTGACAAGCCATTTCGCCCCATGGCCAACCTTCTAGCCAGTGTTTACATTTCTTTCATAAGCTAAAAGCAACTTAGCGTGTGACTTCAGGTACGGAGATGCGAGGAGAAGAGCCCTGAATAGCAGTCAGGAAATCTTCTCTGTGCATTTTTGTGTGACTTGGCACTAGCTCATGTTGGACTGATGCTGAGTAACTAATCCCAGGGGATCTGGCAGGCAGCAGGCAAAGGCAAGGCTTGTGTCCTTCCTGCTCCTGCCTGCCTGCAAGCTGCTAGTAAAGATGGAGGTGGTGGGAGGCTTGTTGTTTCTTTATAAAATTTTTTGAAAACAGAAGAAAGAAGGCAAAATAGTTGTAGTATTCAAATAATAAACTTCCTTTAACAGCATCCTGTATTGCATTTCCCTTTAATTATAATCTGTTTTCACAGATAAACTTATATGTAGAGGCCTCTTAGCAGGTACTAAAGATGTCATGTGAATCTGCCTTTTGTTTTAAAGAGAAAAGATTAGCTGGATCTGTTGCTAAAGTTCATTGGTACCTCCAGAAAGACAAAACAGTGTAGGGATAGACAAAATAGGGGTGCAATGAACACCTGTGAGAGCAAATGGGGAGAGTGGTCTGAACTGCAGCCCAGCTGTGGCTGTAGGGATGCTGCCAGTGCCCTGCCCCTGTGTCCCATGGTGGGATGGGTTCCCTTGAGATCTTACTCAAGGGGAATGGTGAGAGCAGATTTTAGCTCAGATTTTGGCTGTGACTTGGAGGTTGTTGATGAATACCCTGGAGAAGCCTTATCCTCTGCTTGAGTGCTGGATGTGTGGGTCCCCGTTGTGCCAGGTGGCAAGGGTGGGCTTAGGTCTGTGTAGGAAGGGCATGATCTTACCATCTTCTCTGGAAACAGGACGATGTGATACTTTGTCCACAGACTGAAAACAGTGCAAAGGAGGGCTTTTCAGACAGTTGGATTACAAGCTGAAGAGTTTACGCCAGTCCTGGAAAGGAGAAGGATGTGTGGAGTGCCCCAGGAGACACCAGGCATCAGGCTCCGGATTTTGCTGGTGCTGGTGGTGGTTGCCCTGGTGTTGTCAGGCAAAGTCTGGCCTTCTCTTGTGGTCAGGACAACACCTAAAGAGGTCTGATGGAACCTCCAGGCCTCAAAAACGGTGATAGCACCAGGAGTGACAGCAGAGCTGTTTCCTTCCACCAGTCTCGCTCTGGCCTGACGTTTTGCTTGCTCTCCAAAATGTCCTATTATTAAGGCTCCCAATGCTCCTGATGGGTAAAATAGCCCTCTTCCCTGCCTACCAGTTAGGGCTCATCTGTGATGATACACTATTTTGTCTGTCCATTCCCATGTTCTCTACCACGCGTGGGTTTAAAATGATGTTTAAATCAATCCCTAGTAGTGGACTTTTCTGGTGTGATTAAGTCAGTATTTCTGTCTTTAAGTTTTCTTTTTTTTTTATTAACAATTTTATGTGACAGGCTAATGTAAAGACATTTATTACCTTATAAATTTAGAGATCGGGCCCATTTACAAGTAGCACAAAGAAATAATGAGCCCATTTGGTTGATGTGGCTGCTGGAGGTAACATCCCCTTAGATGAAAATTTCATCACATTTTTGGTAAGCCTCCCAGCAAAGAAGAGATTTTTAAAAGAAAAGGAGAGAAACTAGTGGAGTAGCTTTGAGGATACTTTGAGCTGCTCCCAAATAGTGAGAGATAGGTGGCGGAAAACATAAAAGGATTATGTGAATGTGCAGGAAGCCTGGCACTGAGGAGGCAGCCTGGCATCACAGGAGAGGATCAACCTCTTTGTAGTCACTGTGAGGTGACAGGGAAGGAGGGGACTGCTTGTGAAGAGCATCGAGTGGGAGGACTGGTGGGTTGTAGAAAGCTGGTGGAAGAAGGCTCTGTCAGGGTCTCTGATGACAAGAAATATTTTAAGAGGGGAAAAATTGAATTCTCCATTTGCTTAGAACTTAGCTGCTACTAGACAGACTCCGGAGAGTATTAATTTGCATATAAATTGTTTTTTCCCCCTAATGACCAGAGTTTGTTTGAATTCTGTAGAACTATACAGGACCTTTTCCACTTGCCTCTCCCATGCACTCAGTGTAAAGTTGCTCTGCTGAATCAATAATTGAGTCAGTCAGAAAAGCTTGGATTCTTCTTCCCCATCATGGCTGGCACAGACGAAGTGTTCAGGCAGAGATGGTTTTGCCAAAAATGACACAAGCCGTGCACGACCAAGAACCAGTTTTAACTTACTCCTCACCTTAATCCTCATGCATAATAGACCATCCTTTAAAAAAGCACGATCCACTTCCCACTGAAGGAGCACAGAGAAATTTCCATTAACTCCCAGCAGAGTCGCACGGGCCTTAATGCCTGTGAGAAAACAGCCTCTTTAAGAACGTGTCAAGTTAATCTTAACTAGACTACCAAGCACCTTTCTTTTTGTGCACTTTATATAATTGAGGTCACAAAACTTAATGTGTGTGGCCTATTCAGATGCTCCATAGGAATTAAAGCATTTTAAATACCACATAGCATCTAATTAAGCAGCAAAGTAGGGCAGTTAAAATGGTAGACATGCTCTGCAATAAAATCACAATGTAGCTTGTGACGTCCTAGGGTGAAAAAATATTTGATAACACAACTGTTCAAGGTATGATAAAATCACACATAATAAAAATAGATTATCAGGCACGTTAAATGAAGCAAACTGCTATTTCTTCCAGTGCTGTGTAGCCACTCATTTTCCTGTGTAGTGACAGCTGATATTTATTACGTTGCATTAGAAGTGGTTAGGGAGAACGTTTTGGTGGACGGCACATTGGGACAGGACATGGATCTCCAAGGTTCAGCCTTGGTTCAGTCACACACTCCCTGTGTGGCCTCGGGGAAGCATATAAGTCTACCTCTGCAAACAGAGAATAGCAGCTTAATGCTCCTTGGAGTGCTACGAGCCGTGGAGATAACAGACTGATGGGGGCAAGGTAATTGCACAGATAAAAGAGTCCTCAAATTTTGTCTCAGTAGGATTCCCACGGGCGGCGTGACATGCAGGATTCAGCCCACTGCTTGGCAAAAAGAAGAGGTTTTATCTGTGCATTTGGAAATCACCCCTGTGTCTTTTATTTCCTCATTTTGTTGGACAAGTTAAAAAATAGAAATACTTTAAAGGAACCAAGTGCAAAATATGTTTCCTGCTGAAAGCCAGGAAAAAGTCCCCCTGTGGACAGTCTCCTGCCTCCACAGATTATTAAAGCAACTGACAGGCATAAAAAATGGGTTGGGTCCTGTTTTGCTTGTTTTGTAATGAATAAAGGAGACATAATTTATTTGCTTCAGTTTTGGTTTTTATTTCTGTCTTTTGTTTTCTAATCTTAGAAATAGAAAGAAGATTGGGTTTTTCTGGAGGATTCATTGGAGATTTCAGGTCCTGCTTCCACATCTCATTCTTAATCCGCATTTTATTTGAGAGAATGGGGCAGAGCATCTTTAACAAAAAAAAAAAAAAAAGGCATACTTTTCCTCTGGTGTTAAGAGATTTTAAATGAAACAGATGCTAATTTGGAAAAAAAGTATGAATTTCCAGGTTGCCAAAGAATGAAGGTCACATAGTTTCACTGCAAACATCCGGGTTGTTTAAAGTTGCACTAAACCGCACCTTTAATTCTTTTCAGGTGTTCAACAACACATAACTATGACCGGGACAGGAGATGGGGACACTGTGCTTTGCTGCCCAAAGACCACTCAGGTAAGGCGAGCCATCGCTGAGTTGCACCAGATACCAGGCTTCTACTTCGCCGCCTGCAGTAAGGAGGGACGGTGCCTTCAGTGCCACTTTTACTTTGTGTAACAGAACAAGCCTCCACATTTGCTGTTTCTAGGATCTCTCTGTGACTGCATAGCCATCACATTGGACTGTGAATATCGCACAGTCTTTAATTCACTCTCTGTTGACTAATTTGAAGTCATGGAGGGAAATTATGGTAACGCCAACATGGAAATCTGAACTCCTGCTGGAGCTGAGTACAAATCTGATCATCTTCTCCCTCACGGCTTAGATATGCCTATTAATGTTCCCCTCATTTAGTCAGCTACATTTGGTTTTCTGGATACAGAAACATTTCACATCCTGTACAACACACAGCCATCAACTCCGGCTCTCCTTCCTCAAGGTCTCAGGGTAAAGAGCACACCTTCAAAACCAGACTTCCTTAGGCTTTGGGGTGAGTCAGAGTAGACAAGAGGACAGATGCATTCATTACAGGAGTACTGAGGGACAATGAAAAGGTTACTTAGCTGAGCAGTGCTACTGCTTCATGTAGTCACCACACTCCAGTGTTACGATCACCTCATTGTGAAAGTCTGTCCAAAATGGGAAGCCAAGGTCTGTGGCAAACTCTTCTTTCTATGTAAGTCATTTTAATTGACGGACTGGGTGAAAGCATCATGTCCCAAGCAATTCAATGGGAAACATGCATCCCTGTCCTCATCAGTACCTGCATGGCTGGCCCTTGCTTGTCTCCATCTCCCCAACTTGATGTTTCATGAGCTGGATGCTGAGGAATCTCATTTTATAAGGAATGTATATATCTAGTTCTCAACTTATGCAGTGTCAGACCATCACTGAAAAGTCAGGTGTTGCACTGATCAGGCTTGGCGTCCCTGAGGTTTTCTTTGTATCTATGTCTGAATGCTGATTACGTTCCTCTTTTCCCCTTTGTAGTACTTTCAAGTGTGACCTGTCTTGTTTAGTCTGCAGGATACGACTAGATGACCTTAGATGTTCGCTTCCCACTTTCCAACAAAGGGCATTTTCCACTGCCCCTTTGCAAGAAGTTCTCTGTCATGTCAGGAGACTCATTGCCAAGCTGATTACAATCTACCAGAGCACTTGAACAGCCAACGTTAGCTGAATCATACTGAGAGTCTAAAATTAAGCAGTGCACAGCATCATAATTTAAAGCTTAACAACTTTAAATTATTTTCCAGCCTGGCTTTAAAACAGATTAACAGTAGATCAGAGACAAATGACCTAACCCTAAACCAAGCAGCAACGCATGTGCCTTTGTAATGCAAGTGTGTCAGAAACAGACCTAGGTTTATAGATGGTTCATGCTTACAGGAGTCAGGTTATAAGGGCTGCCCTTACCTATCCATGAGTGCCCTCCCAGAGCTTAAAATGTTGGCAGAGGTAATTCATGACTGCTTTAATCCTCCATTGAAAGACTGACAGTCACAATGGTGGCTGGCTGACTCAAGGAGGTTTGTCCAGTAGCTGAAGAAGGAGCTCTCCAAGCCTAACATGGCATTTCTGGGAGTGCCTTGTGCCACCTCTGTCCCTCCCTCAGCCCATCGTTGTGGCTCTGCCAGCCCCACATGCTGCCATCTCTGCAGCAAGCTGGCTGCCCGCCAGCCTTTTTGGGCTTTCTGGCTTATTTTTGCCTGTTACCCACTGCAGCATTTGATAGGGTGGTTTGCAACAAGAAAGCCACCCTGTCTGCCTCCTCCCCACCCAAGCGTATCGCTGACAACATACCCTAGCATCAGTGAGGGCTCTCCCTGGCTCCTGGTTTTTTCCTCCAGAAAAGAAAAGAGTTACATGTGTGAGAGAGGAAAGTAAACAGAAAAAAGGATGGGGTAGCTGGAAGAGATGACTGCTGGCTGTTACAAGAAAAGACACTATTTCTGAAAGCATTAAGAATTTTGTAAAATTAAATTAAAAAGTCTTTAGCTGTTCATTTATTTATAAACATAAGTCTACTTATTTTTTTAAGCAGCAAACACTGTGTTTAGTTTTTGAAAAGATTGAACAGATCACTAGCCGTAGCTTAAAGAGAAAAGGTTTATGGTGAGGTTGAAAGGAAGGAGCGGCATAATGGTTAAAGGGAGATTCAAGCAAATGGGAAGAAAGTTTTCCTGCTGGGGAAGATATCTAGGAAGAAAGAAACAGTGAAACTGAATAATGCTAACTTTAAAATGTGGAAAATATATGAATTTATTCTGAAAAAAATCCACTAAACTATCAAGTCTTTAGGGGAATTTCAACTATTTTATAGACACTTGAAAAACAAGAAAAAAATTAAATTTTGGGAAGAGACAGTATGCTCTGGCCATGAGAGATTGGTGAGGAGTGTGTGAACTGGGATGGGGAAGGCGCTGCTTGAAAGCAATAGCTGAAGCATGAACTCACCAGGCCAGGAATACCATGTGTACGTGGGGAGTTGACTTGAAACCATTGAAACTGCTTACAAATTAGTGTCAACAACTGTTGAAGGCATTGATCCAGAAAAATACATCTGCTGACGTAAACTTTCAAGAGAAAGTTTAACCAAAGAGTGTTTAGCTTCAGAACGAAATGAAGCTCAGGTATGAAGGCTTTGCTAGAGGGACATGTTCTTACTGCACTGTACAGAGCCAGAGCTCACCATAACAACACCCAAGGCGCTTGTTCAAACTCCCCCTGAAATCAGTGGGAGCTTTATCACTGTCTTCAGTTTTCCAGAGGATCCTCCACTCCTGCTCAGGAGACCGTGCATGGTATCTTCCCAGTGTGACCCCTTCATACACATGGGCCAACTGGGCTGTGAATGTGTAGTTCATATATACGTAAATATATATGCATAAAAGTGCATATATATCCACTTATATATATATGTCTATAAGTCCCCCTATGTGTGGGACTTCCAGATCTCGGGCAGTCTATTATGACTACTGCTCTGAATGTCTGGAAATCTTGGACAAATGGCCAAAACCTCATGGAGGCCCAGACTTGGGAGAAAAGTGCCAGACAATGAGGTTTTTTGAGAGACATTTGGACTGATACGGAAAGAAGAAGTAGAGTGGTCTGGGTTGCACAGTCAGGAGGAAGAGGCATCATCCTAGGAGGAGAAGAGCAGCCTAGTTCTGGGAAAGGTGGGTGGCAGAAAGAGAAAGCTTTTGTGGGAAGATATGGTTAGAAAGGCGAGACAAGGCTGCTGCTTTTTCAGCAGAACCTCAGAGAGGTGAAGCTGAAGTCAAAGTGATCGCTAGCAAGCACAAAGTATTTCTCCCATGAGGGTGGGGAGATACTGCTGGGTGGCTTTAGACAACAACTGAGCTTTAAGGGAGTAGGCACTCCCCAGTTAATGGCTAGTTAATGGTGGGCAGGATTCCATGCAGGGAACTGTGATGTGTCCACATGCTTATGAGTAGAAGCTGTTCCTGGACTCCATGGAAGGCGAGGAGGGATGCAGAATAACACCCCAGGGAAATCAGGCTGGAGTGGTGAGTGGGATGCAGTGTGGGACTCCGACTTGGAAAGAAATAGAGGACTGGAAGTGCTCTTTGCAGGTCTAATGAGGGTACAGAAAATGACTTGAGCGTCCCTGTAACAGAAGATGGCCTGGAGATCAAGTCATGGTTTGGACGTGACTGGACTAGGAAATACAGGATTTTCCTTTGAGGAAATATTACACTACTAGAAGTTTCATAACTATCAAATGGCAGGAACAGTAGGAGCGTCACTGCCTTTACTTGCTTTCCCTTGATGTTATCCTGGAGTGAAACTACCAGTGAATACATCCAGGCCTGCTATCTGATATCAATTACACCACTCTATTCTGAAGTAAATATGTCATCTGTGCAGGGGAACCTTCACATTTACACCACCGTAGCAAAGCTCCTGATGTGCTTTTCATGCTTCACTTGAGCCCTGTATGTGTGTGCCTGTATTTCTTCTATACGTTGCAACCCATGCTTAGGACCACGCACTCTAGCTGCAGGAGCACCTGCACTGAGTAACTCTACTGTTGCCGTTGCAGAGTTTGACTGCCATTAAAAAAGAGGATTTGAATGCAGACAGGTTGTTGGGCCAGCTCTGCAGTGGGTATAAAACAACTCCCTGGTTGACTTCAGGGGAGATAGACCCCTCAACACTGTCTGAAATCAGGAACGACAGGCCAGCAAGGCTCTTACACCTTTTGTATCGCACATTGCCAAGTAAAGCTTCCACTGCAGGGATGAGAAAGTTGTCCTGGCACATCCCCTCCTCTCCCGCCCTGTTTTCCCATGATTTAGAAAATTCCTTAAAAAGCAGAGATGTGTTAGACTGCTCCAGTTTAATCTTGCTTGGCGTCATTGAATTGGATGTGCCTTTCTTTTGCTTGAAATTGTTTCCTTTGTCCCACGCTTCAGAATACTTACCTTTGTTCCGGCTGTCCATTCGTTTTCGACAAAATCCCCAAATCCATAGCAAGTTTTCCTGCCGAGCGAGGGCTCTCCGTCGCACGACTTGAAAGAGAGCTGCATGCTCCGGGCCGTCGATGTCGGGACGCGAAGCACACAGGGCAGCAACCCGGGCGGAGGCAGAGCTCAGCCTGCCTGCCTGCCTTCCCCAGTGCAACGGCACAGCTCCATCTCGTGGGCATTTGTCCCACCGTCTTCATCACCACGGTGGCAGCTCTGGCAACTTCACGCGTGCCTGGACCTACCACCTTCGGACAAGTTACTCTAGGGAAGAGGGCTCAGCTCAGTGATTTACTGTACAGTTTTTAAAAGCTGGGTAAATGTAGGCGCTACACAGCTGGAAACAAATCCGGTGTAAATCGGTTGGATAAACACTGTTTCAGATGAATAGGTGTTATTGAAACCACCGTGCATTGGACCAAAACGGTTCACGTAACCAAGCTGATGCATAACCCAACAAAGCACGGATTATCTGACACCTATTAACATCAGCTTCTTGCGTGGCCTGTCTAGATCACTGTGCAAACAACCCTTGCCAAAACGGAGGGACCTGCTCTCTCGCTCATGGCCATCGGATGTATCACTGTACCTGTCCCGAGGAATTCACGGGCGAGGACTGTCAGATGAGTAAGTACCTTCTTCCATGAATGTTACAACATGAAATACAAGGAGTAAGTAGAGCTCATTAATGTTTTCTTAATGAAAAGGTAGTGCTGTTGTGATGGGAGAGACCACTGCTACATGAATGTTTGTGTAGGTGGATTTCCATATGGTTATGACAGACAATCCATTACGGACAAGACCGCTGAAAATAGCTTGATTATGCAGTTATAAACCCAAGCATGCTCTGAGACAGCGAGGTATAAAGCTACAGGAAACACAAAGAGCCTCTTCTCCTCCTGTTGCTGTTTTTGAGATTTAAATATGATTTACATGGTTGGAAATTGCTAATAATATCATCCAGTAGGTAGGGCAGGGACACACGAAAAAACAACAAAATCTCAGGTGACGCCTTATCCCTTTTGTATTTGCACACATGGGTCCGTCACAGCTCTTCCTGTGATGTCAGCTTTATACCTGGGCAGCTACTCCACCTTCAGGGGAGTCATTTCCAAAGGAAGAGACTCAGGCCAAAAGGCTTTGCTTGGGTTATTTTTCCACATTTATGGTGGTGTCACTCCCAATTTACTGCACATCAAGTGGGGAATTAGGCTTTTACACTCAGGGTTTTCAGTTGTGCTTTCTTTTCCCCGCAGCTCTAGACTTCTCTCTCAACGTAAGCAAAGAAGCCTTTCTCAGCCCTGGTGCTCCACTGTCTCTAGCACAGCCCGTGGTCTGTGGAGGGTGCAGTGAAGTGGGACAGACAGAAGTATATACCACTGATTTTATTTTCGGTGTTTGCTGAATGAACTTTTGGAAGGTCTTAAATAGTGGTGATGCTGTCGTGCTTGCAGGGCTTTAGGAGAAAGCTGCCTCTGCCTCGAGGTCCTTGGAGCTGCTGCTATGGTGGCTTAGTGCCTTCACACTGTGGAGGCTGGCTTGCGTGAGAAGCACCAACTGTCAACAAACATATATTCTGCTCAACAGGAAAAGAGAGACGAGCAGGGAATGATGGAGGCTGTGGTCCCATTCCTCACGAGAAATAACCTCAGAAAGCTTGTGTTGTTTTTTAAATTGTTTTTTAGAGAAATGTTTTGACAACAGTCTCTACGAGTTCTTTGATGTGGGCATGAGCTGGCCAAGAGTCCAACAAGGAGCTGTGGAGCAATGCATGTGTGTGAACAGCCAGATCAAGTGTGAGAGTGTTGAACACAGAAGTAAGGCACTATTTGGTGTTACAGCTATTGGCCTGCATTGAGTGGGGGTAAAGGACAGTAAGGATATCAAAGCTGAGCAGTGTTATATTCAGTATATTCAGTTATATTCCGTAAAGCTGCTCTCGCAGCTCATGTGCCCTCTCCTTACCTTTCTGTGTCTGAGCAGTGATGCTGACCCAGGAAATCACTTCAACGTGTCCACCCTTATTTGAGGAAGCAATCACATTCATTAAGTTGAATTTTAGGTACACAGCTCAGTGCTTTATTCACCAGGGCTGCAATCCTGAACTGCAGCATTTAAGAATATGCAACACATTATATAGTAGTAGTGATAAAATTTCTGACCTTATGAGTGCTCTTCCAAATCTGTAAGGTACCTGAGAGGCACACCCTCCTCAATTGCTTCGTATTGCTGTTTCACCTCTGGGATTTTTTCCCAAGCCTATCCCACTCTTGAGTTGCCAGCACGTAAACTCTACCTGCCTCCAGGATCCCACTTGTCCTGTGTTGACCCCAGAGATCCCAAGATTTTTGGCTTGATGTACCCATTCTTGGCTGGGGTGATGCTTATTTTTTGAAGCCTCCTCCTTGTTCTGGGCCTCCCAGGTGCCCGACACAGCTGGCCAGTTAGCTGCAGGGCTCGTGCTTTGTGTTGTCACTTATCTGATGAAGCCAGCACAAAATCTCCCTTTTGGAAGGAGAGGTGGTGGGAAGCAAACCACATACCTCATCTATATGTGGTCTGGCACAGTTATTCTGTTATTCAGTCGGACTTTTACCCTGTCCAGACTCCCAAGTAACTTACAGTACTGAGTAAAAGAGCCCTTTGAAATAGGTCAGTGCTTTTATTCCCACCTGACAGAACTGGAAAGTAATGCATGCAGAGAGTCGGTGGCTTTCTAGGACATTGGGAGTCCATGGGAGAGTTAGGAAATTTGATAGGACTTAATACTTCCCAGTCACAGATCCTAAATATTTAACTTAATTCCCTGCTAGATACGCAATTATAAATGTGAATGCGGCTCAGCAGCAAACTTGGAATTGGCAGAACCCTCTGTACAGAAAGAAATGCTAATGCCACCGCAATCACCACTAGTAATAATAACCACCACCCCCATTTTACCTATTGTTCACTGGTAATATTTTTCAATAGCTAGGCTGACATTATCCAATAAAAGTAAAAACAATGAGACAGACCTCAGTAGGCAGAAATCAGCAGTTTCCTTTTCTTCAATTTATATCAAGTGTAGGTCTGAGGCAAGTAAAAAAGGAAAAACTTCCCCAAAACATATATGCATGGGGAAAGCGTACTAAAGTAAGTTAAAATGGACCAATTCTCTTGAACAGTTTGTACCTTTGCTTTGATCTTTGGTTTCTGCTTGTAGGTTGTGTTCATGATCCTTGCATGAATGGTGGAGAATGCAAAATGGTTACCTTCAGCAGGAAAATAGTATGTGATTGCAAAGGAAATTATGTTGGCAAGTATTGCAATATTGGTAAGTATAACAACATATCAGACAGAGAATTTGGAGTTTTCATCTGGGTGTGAAGCTGGTGGTTTTTGCCTCTGTGTTGTATTCTGCTTTTGGAGACATCTCTTGTAATAACTGAAGAGTGACATGGAGCGAGTGTTTAATGTATTCCTCCAGTGAAAAACACAACATACTCTTCACCACCAAAACCCTGATTCTAAAAATATTTGTCCACATCCTTAACTCTATGGAAAATTAAGCACAGAAATTTTAATCCAATTACTCATGCCCATAAAAAGAGCGCATGCTTCCATTTTGCAGAATCAGTCGCAGAGTTGTACTTTAGTGCAAACGCTTCCCCACAGATCCGTGCATCTTATGCTGTCCTCTCATAAAGTAGGGATTTATGCTCTGACAAAATCTAGCAGCTGACTGTATTTGGTTGCACTAGATTACTGTGGGAAGTAGACAAAGATAAAACACACACCCTTTGTTTGGGTTACCTTGTACTTTGAATTAATGGCACATTTAGCCCAGTACAGCTTGCCTAAAAATCCTTACTTGCATTGGTGGGTCAGAGTGGAGAAATCTGCTTTTTGGTGCCTCCGTGTTAGTTCTGTGTTGCTTCTTATTAGATACCACATAGGTTTTGATATAATTTTCCTTCAGAAGATTTAACATTTCTCACTCTAGGTGTTAAATCTGCTTGTAAAGCTTAACTGCATGCCAAATACTCAAGTTATATCAGTGGATACTTTTCAAATACAGCAGGTTTTAGGCATAACTTATAATAGACCTCCAGTCATACCAGTCTGAGATCCCATCAACTCACTGTGGCGATGTGTTTCTGAGTACATAAATCTCAGGGCTCATCAAAATTGAAGATGAGACTCCTGGTAGCTGTGGTGGGCACCTAGTTGGTCCGCATGGGTGGTGGGGCAAAAATACACCATAATGAACACTGGAATTGGTATCTGGTACTCTTTTATTGTTATTCTGATGGTTAACAAATTGTGTGGCCATCTATTCAAGCTGGAAAAAAAAAAAAAAACGTTTGGGAGACAAGCAGTGCAGCTAGAATAACAAATAGGACTGAATTGGCAAATTGAATGGTGTACGAACCAGTTCCGAACCTTTATTCACCAGGTACCCAACGAATCATGCAAAATGGGCTTGTGACTCTTTTAAGTCCTCCCTAAGGAGGGATACTGTAGCTCTGTATTTTGTCCTTTAGCTGCCCTAGTGAGATTTGTCCCAGGCTTTGCAAATGCTGCTGCGAAGATGTGGACAAGGGGCTGCATGTGCACTGCGCACGTGAGACCTGCCATCCCAGGGAGGACTGCGTGCTGCTTGTCTTCACATGAAACCACTTGTCAAGTTCCCATTTTGTTATCAGCTTCCCCTGCCCAAAGCGGCAACACTGTGCATAAACATCCACCCAGCACGGCCCAGGTTATAAATATCAGGATGACAGTGTTATAGCTGTAATACTGGTTTCTGTCTGACTAGCTTAGAACAAGAAATAAGCAGGTGCTCTTTGATTACTTGAAAATAATAAAGCAAACATTTGGTTTGCTAAACATATGGCTTTAGATGCTTACAACCCATCTGCGTTCGGCTCCCTAACACTCCCACGCAAAGCAGGAAACGAAGGATTGTGTTTATGTGTCAGGGCCTTGCAAACAAGTTTAAAAATGAAAGAAACCTCTTTGCCAGGATTTAGTCATTCTAAATTAATGCAAATAAGTTAGTGCTGAGGTCTGTAGTCCTGGTAGTATCATCATATGAGGGCAATGGCATGCTGGTGAAAGCACCGGGAGCTTGTGCTCTCAAAGCACATAGAACTGATTTTTAAACATATGTTAGATTAATTTTTTTCTTCAGCCCTTCAATTTGATGCTGTGAGCACAGCTGGCTTTTTTCTTTGTTTTCCTTTTTACTATCTTGTATAATTTCCCTTGTCTAACAGGAGTGAATTGTGAGGTTATCCTTTAGTCTGAATAGCTTATGGTTATAACACTTGATTCAGAGAAAGTTACAGTGTCTCCAAAATGTATTTTATTTTAAATTGTTAATTTATAAAGGCAATCTTAAACGCAAGTTGTGATGCAAAAATGTCTTTCTTTTTTAAAAAACCCCAAACCAATCAATTTAATAAACAGTAAGTCCCCCAAAACGTTACTGGGCTGTGATGTGTTTGAGGTCTCTGATGATATACTCTGTCCCTGACTTCCGCAAAGAATAACAAATTTTCATATATTTCTAATGGAAAACCAGCTAATTTATCTTGACATCACACAAATATTAATAAACCAAGTGCCATCCTGGGTCAGATCACAAGTCTAAGTATTATTGTGAGTCGAGCATCGGCAAAGTAGAGGATGACTGAGGAGCAATGTAAGTAGCAGGAAGTTACTGAGAAATACTTCTAGTTGAGGATTTTCTCAGCAGACAGCTGCACCGTCATAGTTAATAGACCTTTACCTGTTTTCTGTGAATTTGTCTAAACTCTTTAGAACTCCTTTATACTTTTGCCTTTCACAGCATGCTGTGTCAAGAAGTTCCAGAATTTAAATAGATGTGATGAGAAACAGTATTTTCTATTGTTAGCTTAAAACCTACTGCCTGATAATTTCATTTCCCCCCTTTTGAACACTGAGTAACAGAGAATAATAATAACTTTCATGATTTTACAGATACCTATTTATCAGTCCATTAGTTTTTCCTTTTTTGGACTATGAGGTCCCTGTCAGTACTCAAAAATCATCTTTTCACTGTTCTTAAAATTCTGTTGCCAATAACCATTATATCTACGTGTGTATATCTATACCTATATCTATATCTATTGCCAAGCCGTTATCATAATGGCCATGCAGTTACTGGCAAGTTATGAGTTGACATTTAAAAAAAACACAGGGGGTGATAAACCTAACATAGGAGATAGCTATAACAAAGGAGATCAATATACAAAAGACAGTTTCTAATATAAGTTTCTATTCTTTGTGGCAATGAGTTATTTTCTAGCCCTTAAAGAAGAAACCTCCAGTACTAAAGAAAGAACAACCATTTTAAAAAACGTTCTAACACAGTTTATAAAGATTTCAGTGAAGTTTAATTTCAATGGAAATTAGATACAACACTAACGAATCCCTCCCCAAACAGATGTTGTTTAAAATTATTCAATGATCCCTTTTAATTAAGTTTAATTCATAATAATTGCACTTAAATATGCACTTATTTCCAGAAATAAGGATTTTGTATTAAGAGAGTAGCTGCATTCACTTTGGAGGCAGAGTTCTTGCTAGAGAGATCTCTGCATCCAGGCTTTATGTGAAAATTAAGAATTAATTATCCAAACATGAGTAGCAACAGTTGTCTTATTGTACTTAGAAAGTTACAAAAAGGGCCCAGACCCATCCACTTTGGCAGTGATAAATGTGAGGAAGAAGAGAAAACTAAGTAGGATGTGAGGGTGATATTTTGTCTCTGACCCAAGTTGGAACAGAGAGTGAAGAAGGAATTGTGAAGATTTTTTGGGAAATGTTTAACTTCAGAAATGTTTAACTTTACTGGAGGTGATAACTTATGACAGACAGAATCACGGAATCACAGAATCGCAGAAAGGTAGGGGTTGGCAGGGCCCTCTGGAGATCATCCAGTCCAACCCCCCTGCTAAAGCAGGTGCCCCCAGGGCAGGGGGCACAGGAACGCGGCCAGTAGGGTTTGAATCTTCCCAGAGAAGGAGACCCCACAGCCTCCCTAGGCAGCCTGTGCCCGGGCTCTGTCACCCTTGCAGTAAAGGAGTTTCTACTCATGTTCAGGTGGAACTTCCTGCGCTCCAGTTTGTGCCCATTGCCCCTTGTCCTGTGGCTGGGCACCACTGAGAAGAGTCTGGCCCCATCAGCTTGACACCCGCCTTTTAGATATTGATCAGCACTGATGAGATCCCCTCTCAGTCTTCTCTTCTCCAGGCTGAACAGACCCAGCTCTCTCAGCCTTTCCTCATAGAAGAGATGCTCCAGTCCCCTCATCATCTTCGTGGCTGGACTCTCTCCAGTCATTCCCTGTCTCTCTTGAACTGGGGAGCCCAGAACGGGATGCAGCACTCCAGATGTGGCCTCACCAGGGCAGAACAAAGTGGGAGGATCACCTCCCTCGACCTGCTGGCCACACTCTTCTTAATGCACCCCAGGATGCCATTGGCCTTCCTGGCCACAAGGGCACACTGCTGGCTCACGGTGAACCCGTTGTCCACCAGCACTCCCAGGTCCTTCTCCGCAGAGCTGCTCTCCAGCAGGCCAGCCCCCATCCTGTCCCGGTGCATGAGGTTGTTCCTCCCCAAGTGCAGGACCCTACACTTGCCCTTGTTAAACTTCATCAAGTTTCTCTCCCCTTAGCTCTCCAGCCTGTCCAGGTCACGCTGAATGGCAGCACAGCCTTCCGGTGAGTCAGCCGCTCCCCCCAGCTTTGTGCCATTAGCAAACTTGCTGAGGGTACACTCTGTCCCTTCATCCAGCTTGTTGATGAATATGTTGAACAGGGCTGGTCCCCCACCCGGGGGAACACCTCTGGTCACAGGCCTGCAACTAGACTCTCTGTCACTGATCACATCCCGCTGAGCTCTGCCATTCAGCCAGTTCCCAATCCAGCACACTGTCCATTCATCTAGCCCACAATTCCTAAGCTTATCTATGAGGATGTTGTGGGAGACTGTCAAAACAGTTATAAACATGTGATTGTAAAATTACTTTGGCATTTTATGTTTCTCTGAACTGATATGAGTCATGGTAGAGATGTTGGGTGACAGAGGGACACACAGCTAAAGACAGAGGATGAGCTATTTGGCCAGAGGACAAATAATTCATTATAATAAGCATTTATGCAGATGTTAAAGGAAACTGGAACATGAAGAATGGAGACGTAGGATTTTTTTTTTAAGGGATTGATGCCTTTAGGTTTCTGTGGTTGAAAACCCACCGCTGCACTCACACTACTGGCCTTAGCTGACATGCAAGTGGAAAATAATATACATTTTGCTCCATTTTCTGGGTAAAAACACTTCCTTCTCCTTACCATTGCTTTGGTACCAGTTTTGGGTGTGGGGCTTTTTTTGGGTTTATTCTTGATTTATTGGAGGGTATGTTATTGGGGTATCTTTATTCTGTTTAATTAGCCGCCAAGCATTTTCCCAAAATATTTAGTCTATATAGGCAGCTTTGCTGTGTTACTGTTGATCAGAGGGACAGCTGGTAGTCATACGTGGATAAATGAGATGGGTTTAACACTACATATTTCAATGGTTTCTCAGCTTTCAACCGGAATTTTAGGGCATAGAATTACCTTAATCATTGGGTGGTATGGTGTTCTTGATGGGTAGCCGGGGTTTATTTCTGGCAAATTTGTTGTATTAGGAGCAGTGAATATTGTCTACCTTGACTTCAGCAAGCTGACACTGTCCCCCACAACATCCTCATAGGTAAGCTTAGGAAGTGTGGGTTTGATAAGTGGACAGTGAGGCAGATCGAGAACTGGCTGAATGACAGAGCTCAGTGGGTTGTGATCAGTGGCACAAAGTCTAGTTAGAGGCCTGTGACTAGTAGTGTTTATTAGTAATAAAACTAGGATGGAAAAGAATAAGGTTAGTATTCCTTCATGGTTGTAGAAGAATGGATGGAACAGTAGACAAAAACGCATCATTACGGTTTGGTATGGCATGGAGAAGTGACTACATGTTTTGGAGGGGTAAAATTTTATGGGTCTCCTGTGAGGTTGCATGAGGGCAGGGCAAGTGTTAATAAGGCAAGGTTAATGAAGAGAAAGCCTAGGGCACTGTTCCAGAAATAGTAAGGGCGGGTTGGATTTTTATCAGATTTTGAATTATTTCAAAATAATTCAAATAATGCAGGAGTTGCATGGAGAAAAACTAGGTCTAGTAGACTATCACTTGAAATGATAAATGGTAGGAGAAATTGGAAGATGAAGAAGTGAGTGAGCATGGCGTTATCAACTAAGAACCCATCTCTGATTCATTGCATTAAGATAATGCCTATATAGGGGTTGGTGGACAGGAGACTAGCAATAACTTTGGCTTCTCAAAACGATAATTATAAGATGTTGTTTATGTACGTGGTAGATGTGAGCAATAATAGAGATGCTGCTCTGCTCTCCCAGGTTTCTTTATAGAGTTAGGGACTATAATAAAGATTTCGGTTGATATAGAGAAAAATGCAAATGAAGAAGGGAGCACCATATGCATGGAGATTATGGATTAGTCCTTTAAACTTAACATCTTGGCAAATGTGGGCTAGAGAGGAGAAAGCTGCTGAGCTATACTGTCAGCAGTATAGCATATAGCAAGGATTAGCTCTGTAAGGATTGACAAGGCAAATAAAAAGGAACAGGCAAAACCAGGAGTATGTTGGGGATCAACGGAGGACACAATTTTTACAAAAAAATGCTTTTTTTCCCCAGATGTTTGTGAGCATTAATGTTTCTGTGGTGCCTTTGGTGTTCCTACAGTGGTGCCTTTTTGGATGACAAATCTTTATTGTAATTCTAGTATAAACTAATGCTATTAATATTAGCAGCTGCTAATATGAAACAGCTGCTTAGTCCTTGCTCTCACAATAGTGTGCCTGACTTGGCAGCAGTGTTGGTAATTGGGTGCTGGTTAATTCAAGGCCATAAAGGTATTTTTAATCCTATTTTTTATTTATTTGAGACACGACAGTGGTATCAGTTAATTAAGTTTTAAAGACGGCACATTTCTTGAAATGTGAAGGGACTGCCACCTTTTAATCCATGCAATCTGTTCTGCTGTCTAGTTGCCAGTTAGGAAGGTGGTTGAAGGGAAGATGCAGTAGATGTGGTACAGCAGCTCACGGGCTTTCAGCTCACCGCTTGGATTACTGCAGAAATTTCCACTGCATTTTTTGTCTCTCCATCACCTGCTTTCTCCCACCAGTCCAGGCTGGGTGCTTCAGGTGCTCCAGAGACCCCCCCTCTCATTATTGGCCTTTCACAGAGCAACTGCTCATCCGCTGGCCATCATTAGTTGTTATACAGTCTGTTTCTTTTCCTGTACAGAGACTTATCTTGGGTCATACTCTTAGCACATAACGATCTACAGATACATTCAAAAGAATGAAAGCTTTTGCTATGAATTAGGCACTCAGATACTCTTGAAAATCCTGTAAGGTAGTCCGTCCAAAAGATTGTTTTCCTGTCAAAGTAATATAGCATTGAGATTGCTTGTTGCTGCTGGAATTTCTTTCCCCTACCTACTGACAACCTATTTTCTAAACACATTGCTTCTTTTAGCTCTATATACTTACCTAGTTGATTGCATTTATGACTCTCTAAATTGTGACTACTGTGCTGGGATCTAAGATAATAAATAGAAAAATGAAAAGAGGCAGTCCTTCCTCTTATCTAGGATATTACTTTTATAAGCTCTAAGTAAATACTGGCAGAGTTTATAGATTTCCGGATTTAAACCTTTATATGAAAGAATTCAACTTACGCAGAAGGTAGATTTGTACATTAGCTTTTATAACAAACATAAATCTCTTCAATTTTAACTCTGTTGGTCTAAGTATTTCAAGTACAAAGGTACAAATCTACATTGAAGAAGAAATATGTTAAAAAATAAGTCGTGTTTAAGTGAAGGGAGTGTGCCATCCTTATGTTAGAGTGTAACTTAAAGAGATCTTTTGTGCTATATAAATAACTTCATTTTCACACTCCTAAATCCATCCTTGTTTTGCATGGTAAGTTTCTATTAGATTTAATTCATTACAAAAGGATGCCAATTCTTCCACATTTCTGCCTAGTTTTTGGCTCAGACAGGATGAGGTTACGGTTTCATCAGGGATTTATTTCATTGTTATGTGCTGTCAGTCCAGAGGTTTTATTGCTATTCAACAAACCAGAAAGAAGCACAACTATTTGAATCAATTATTTGTTATAAATTAATGACATGCGTTATCTGCTGTTGTATTAAATCATAAGCCCAAACAGAAATATTGAAATCTAGATTAATATTATATATGTATGATTGAATTATACAGAAATATAGCTATACAGAAATATAGATTCCCTTATACTTCAGTGTGGTTTATGTTCATGAATTTGCAAACTCTGAAAGCTACAGTGGATGCTGTTACTCTCGCTTTCATGGACAGGTATTAGTGCATGACAATGTGAAGCAATTTGCTTCGAGTCAGGAACAGTCCAGTCCTGGGGTTCTGCTATGCAACCTCCTGCTCCTGTGCATTATAGTTCACATTCTCATCATTACAGATTGAAAAAGATGGCAACTGCTTTCTTCAGTGCAATCTATTCTCACCTGGCCACCTTCCCAGATATTTACAGAGATTTTTGGTGGCACAAGAAGCCACTGAAAGACAAGCCAAATCTTCCTTCGGGAGCAGCACTAGGTTAATGTGGATGATCTTCAAAGCTCTCTGTGTGGTTTTTCTTTCATTTTGCACAGAAGTATTTGCCTGATTGCTTTCAGAATACCTGAGGAGTTTCCAGGGCTTTGTCTGGCAAAGTGAGATGCCTGTAAGAGCAGTCGCAATGAATACTGGAGACTCCTTTCGGTCACAAGTTTTTTGCCAGCTCAGACTAGTGGTTAGCTGTACTTGCAGCAGGGAAGTGCAGCTCCCTAAAATCAAAGACTTTCATACTTTGCATCTCTGAGGGGATCGCACGGCTACCCAGAAAAAGTGATCGGGGAACTTTTGGGTGAATCAAGAAAAGGTGGACCCTTTTGCAGGCATCTGACGAGTCTGAGCTCATGTAGGAAGGAAACTTGACTTACACCTTTGCAAAGGATGTCTTGGAGACCAACACATCCTGCAATGCTGCAGCAGTACAAGCGATAAGCTTATGCAGTGGCATAAAATTTCATTGTTCGTTGCTATTCATCGTTGTTAATAGATGAAATAGGATCGAGGTGGAAATATACAGTGATAGATGTATTAGAAAGGCTTCAGAGAGATACGAATGCCCTGTCTTACCAACCAGCGGCTAGCTGGTGAGTGCTGAAGTGCTCTCTTTGGCCAGTGCAGGGGACGTAGGGCAGGCAGTCAAGCCTTTGGCTCTGGAGCTTCCCGAGGCACTGTAACAGGAGTGGACATGTGCTCCAGGGAAGCTCTGGATGGAGAATGTTCTCCTAATTCCACCAAGGTTTTGCTTTAGTTGATGATTTTCTACAGAACTTTTCCATTTGGATAACTGATAATTAAGACACTGGAGAAGACCTCTTGTAAAGGCAGTTGTAAGCAGAAGAGAATTTTGTCCTTTTGCTCTTCCCTCCTCTCTCTTTCTGCCATCAACTGATTCAGAAATTAATCTAACATTGTATTTTATAAAAGCATTACATGTTGGTCAGGGATAAAACAAAGCATTACTGAATGAGAGGGTTGCTTAAAACTACGCTGTCCCAGAATTAGGAGCATCAGGGGAAAAAATTGTTTTTATTAACAAAATGAAACAGCTTATGCATATCTGGATGGAAAATACAGTCAAAGCTTGAAAACATTAGAAAAATTGCTGATGAGATGTTTGGGGGAAAAGAAAATCTAAAAGATACATTATTTTCTACAGAAAGACTTCCAAAAGAAATTCATAAAATCATTCGGGTATGTAACTACAGAATCTGAAACAAGATCTGGTGACAAAAAGTCTTGTGAAATGTTTTCAGGAAGTTATTAGATTAGAACTAGCTGGATAGCTGATATTTCAGGTTGATTTTAAAGACCAGAAATGCTTTTTAGTGAAAAATTAAAAGGCAAGGAATTGGTGTGACATGCTGATAAAATATGATATCCTAACACAACTAGAATGTTTTATGTGAGCTATTTAAACCTCTTGGATTTTAAAAATAAAACACTCTTTTATAATTAGGAAATTATTTGTCTTTTTACATTTTAATGATTTTTTTTTTCTGAAAAGAAATGAACAGTGGTTATAGTGGCATAGGTTTGCAGAGTGTGTTGAATCTGCATTCGCATCAAAACTTTCATCATCTGAAAGTTCAGGCCATTTCTGCACTTAACAGAGTGATTGGCAGTACCACAGGGAAGTGAGTGAACAAGAAAAATACATACAATATGCCCTCATTACTTTCTTCCACATAAGAAAATAAATGTATTTCAGAGTTATGGGAAGTTGCAGAAGCTATAAAGAACTGAGAACGAACAATTCCCAGTCAGAGCAATCCATTAAGAACTGCTGAAAAAAGACCCTACACGCTGTTTCTGACAGAGAGGGAAAAAGAGATTATTTTCAGTGCCGTAACAGTTCAAGAAGAGGAATAGAAGCAAAAGTTCTCTACGACTGCAATAGTTGCAGGGTGGTTTTTTTTTAAACTGCTTGTCCTGAATTATAGATAG
The DNA here is from genome assembly GCA_013398225.1 of Steatornis caripensis. Classification (NCBI taxonomy): domain Eukaryota; kingdom Metazoa; phylum Chordata; class Aves; order Caprimulgiformes; family Steatornithidae; genus Steatornis; species Steatornis caripensis. The sequence continues at coordinate 71,452 of VZSC01005239.1, read as the reverse complement.
ATAAAATATTTTTTTTTTTGCTTTGCATATACTTCTTAATAGCCTTAGATACATAATGAAGTGCACTTTAATGAGGGGTGATGTGGGTACCATGGTGCTACTGCAAGCCAGTCACATAAAACTTGCTGGAGTGGAGAGTAGACCGATGGAAAGCTACTAATGAAACAACAATTGTACTAACCTAGGTGCTTCTCCACAACATACCTTATTAAGTCACTTTACTCCTGTGCCCAAAATACACCTTGTAAAACCAAAACTGTTTGAAAGATATTGCTGTTCCTCTCCACAAGTGCAATATGTAATCCAAACTTCTTAATTACTGGAGGAGAACATGAGAGATGATTTAGAATGGGGTCAAATTCTTCCAGTTAGAATCTTCTGGCAGCTTTAGCAATGACTAGCAGACCTGCTGAAACAGAGATGCATTGGATTGTAAGCCTGACAAGGATGAGCACAACTTGTAAACACCATCTGCAAGATGTTCAAACCACTGGTATTGCAGAATATGTCCCTGGCTCTGCACTGAAACAGAATCTCTTATTTCATCCTCATAAAATTAGTCTAAATAATTCCTGAATGTAATAAATACAGTACAAAGAAAAACAGCACCTGACGCTTTCCTGGATAAATCAAAGAATTGAGCATACAGCATGGTGGTGGTATTTTCATGACACTGTTTCAGCCAAACAAAGCAGCGTAACTTGCAACTTGCCCAGAAAATAAATGGCAGGATTGCCAAGAAATGGTTACTATTGATAGCAACACAAACGATATATAAATTATTTTCTGTGAGCTCCTATATTATGGTTGTTACAATATGAGTTAGATTTAAGGTGATATTCATAGTTATCAAAATAAAAGGAATTTGATTCAGGGGGCAGGTGGGAGAAAATATTGTCTCACCATCTCAGAAGTGTCTGCTAGGCCAAGCTAGAAAAAGGATTTTGCTAAGTATTTGTATGCCAACTCACAGTGAAGTTGTTGCACCAAACTTCTTGACCTCCAGCTCCCAAATTTATGCCATATGCTTGCTTGTGGTTTTGAGGTCTGTTGATGTGCTGTTGCCTTGGAAGGATAATTGACATCAGTATTTCATTGCTGCGATTCACTATTTCAGTGCTAGTGCTGGTTATATTCCCTGGTTCATGTGTCACCTTATTCTGTCAAAATAAACAGATCTTTGGCAATAGCTGTCCACACTGTGTGGTGTGATAGATCATCCTCACAGTGTGTTTTTCAACAGTAAAGGAATATCATGATATTATATATTTAAGCACGTTTACAAGTTTAGAAGGAGATTCCACTAGTCTTGCAGATGTCAAGGATAAGTCACACTGACATGGCTGGGATGAGAAACCCTCTGAGGCTTGGTCACAATTAATCCTCTTTGTACATTAGATGGTTTTGTGTTTCCTTTGGGATACTCTGAGCTGTGTTTTGAGGTGTAGACTTTCTGCTCAGTGTAGCTATTTGTATACAAATGCATCTCCATATGTTTTTCAGCCATAATGCTGGTATGTGCTGTTGATAGATCTCGGCAGCTGAGTATACAGGTCATAGAATATGTATGTGTCAGACCTATCTGAAGAAATAACCCATGTGCAGGTGACAAAGAAATGGGTTTTGAATAAGAAAATTCAACCTACTAGTTAAATTTTTGCAAAATTGATATATTTTCATTGTGCAGGTATATATATATAATATACATGGGTATAGTGTATATATGTGGGTATGTTTGAGGCCATAAAAAGAAGTATTTTCTAAAATCAGGCCTTTTAAGCACTTGCTGGCAGGGCAGATTTGTTTTCACTACTTTACAACACAGATATCTCTATCTGAGGTTGTTGACTTAAGCTCCCGTTATTGTCAATGGAGATTCAGTCAATGCAGTCAAGAGTGTATGGCAAGATTCACCTAATCTTAAAAAAGTTATCTCAAACAGGCTGGATCAGTTTAGCGGTAGAAATGCCTCTTTCTCTTAATTGACTAAAAAGGGAGTCTCCAGTGATAAGCTCAGTTGTGTCTAAAATTAGGCAGGAGGAATCCCAGCCATATTGCTGACTTTGTTGCAGATTGCTGACTAAAATCTTCCATACGCAGTACAAATTTTAGGTCTAATTTTTTTGCCATACTGCCTGTTGAATAGTTATTCGTGCATGTGCAAAATGAGGCTAACTCACTACTCATTTTAAACAAAATTTTTAACTTTTTGGGTTCTTTTGTTAAAAAAAATCCTCTTTTAATGCGTTCAATTCCTGTGAAAGGTGTAAGGCACTATAAAGAATTGGGCCCACAGGCTCTCATTTCAGACCTCAGCTGTGAAGTAAGTATTTAACATGTAGCTGGCATCAATTCCTGACCAGTGTCTTTTGCTTTGCCAGTTCCTAGCCATCGGTGCTATGTTGGCAATGGCACAGAGTACAGAGGTACGTCAAAGACAACCATTTCTGGACACAACTGCTTGCCTTGGGATTCAGACTTGCTTTACCAAGAGCTTCATGTCGACAGTGTGGAAAAAGCAGTGCAGCTTGGCTTGGGGCCGTTCTCTTACTGCAGGTAAGAAAAGTTCTTATTTGCCCTGTATTTGTAAATCAAGAGATAGATGCATTGTGGAAGGGAGAAGGGCCAGGAATCTCAAAGCAGGTGTTACCCCTATCTTGGAAAAGCTAGACTGACTTTAACAGCCTGACACAAGGGATACAAGTGTACAAGCTTAGACACAAAATAAAATTGGAAATTCCAGTCATTTTTTTTCTGCGATTTTTTCTTTTTTCAAATGAGACCATAGTGACTCCATAAATGACTACCCAAAAGAAGAAAAAAATATACTAGCCAAAGTGAAATGGTTAACTTTTGATTTCTAGTTCTTAAATTGTGAAATATGTAACATAACGGAAAATATTGTAAAGAGTGAAAAGTTATTTGAAAATGAAAAATAAAAGCAACGTACTTCAATAATGTTGACATGGAATGTCAAATTTCTTTCCTGGCTTTCTTCTATTGCAAAATAAGTTTTCACAATTTTTCAGTTTTACTTGAACCACTCATACGATGAACTACAATTCTGCTAAAGTTTTCTGTTCGGCTATAATGAAAATAGCTTGTGGTATATAAGCTTGTGTTTTCCGCAGTCATTTTATGTTCTCTCTGTCTCTGAGGTCTTCATGAGATCAATGGATATCCACAAACAAAGGAAATGTTTCCATGTAGAGAGAATCCTGGAGATGAGCAAATGATAGCAACAGCAAACTTCAGATGTTTCTCAATAAATTACTGGTTGATGCCTAGGTTTTGGTTTTTTGGGGTATTTTTTTGTGTGGAAGTTAGACCAGTATTTCAGGAAGATCATAATATACTGCACTTCCTAATTTGTTTGGTGAGAAAAAACATGTATGCACGCTGAAAGTAGCTCTTCTTCTCTATGTGACACAAACTAATAGTTCCTATGCCCTGCCTCAACCCAGATCAGCTTGCTTTCCAAGACTTGGTCCCGATTCAAGCACTGAAGTACGAGATTTGTGGTGTTCCAGCATGGCAATTTACCGGGCGCATATTTTATGCTTTAATAAAACTTGATCCCTTCGATTCGCATCATTTAAGCACAATATTCACTTGCAGATTTGAAATGCAAAGAATAAAGTGGTGTAGGAGCTGATGTGTTCATGTTCTGTAGAGCTGAGAAAAAAGCTTTTCACTTTTTTGTCAGCTTGTTACAATTTCTGGGGATCTCTCTGCTACACTATATAATCCTGCAGATATCTTCTCCTTCAAATAGTCTAATTTAGGAACACTGTTGGCGGAAGATGACTCAACCTGTGTTGCTTCTTCAGTTCTGAGAATTTGAAAGTGCTTTAATCTTTTTCTGAAGAGCAGTCAGGTTAAAAAGAAAAAATTGTTGAAGAACCTTAAAATAATAGATAGTGCTTCTGATAAATCCAACTGAAATTATAATTAACGTTTATCTGAAGCCCTGAATTACCTTGTCTATTTTTCTTGGCCCACCAAAGATCTTTCTGGGTCTTCAAAGTTTTCCTATATTCTTGGAGGAGTAAACTGGGCAAATTTCTGGTTATGTATATGGCATTGGTAAAGACAATTAGGCTGTACCTTGGAGAAACCCTAATGGAATCAAACCAAAACCTGTCTAAAACTGAAGTAACAGAGGGCTAAACTATTTCTAATATTCTTCCCCCCCACCTCCTTTCGAGGAATATGATATTTTCTTGAGGTAGCCTTTCATTTCTTCAGACTCTCCAGGGAATGTGAACCCAAGCTTCTCAAATTCAGTTTTGCTAACGATTCTTGTTATGGATTTTCTATGAATGTACCTGTGTTGGAATTCCCTTGCTTAAAAAAATCATCTAAAAAAGGAATCTCTCCCATGGGATTTAGTCCTGAAATAGCTGAGCTGATACCTGTTAAAGCACTTAAGTGTGGGCTGTATTTAAACCATGTGAACATGCTCATGCATCCAAATACTTGTAGGGAAATTTTACAGGTGTTTAGTCATATGTCAGTATTTCAGGTCCTAGAGAACTTAGCTTTAAGCATGAAGAACACTAGTGAAATCCTGCTCACCCTTTTAGGGGTTAGCAGGTGCTTCAGTGCTTTGTCCGGTGGCTCAAAACCTGAGAGTCCTATCAGTCCTCTGCATGGTGCAGAGGAAAAAGCAAAAAGCCTCTGGGAATCTTGGAACAACAATGTGGTTGATGCTTGTAATTCACTCTCCCCCTGAATTAATTAGAAATCCAGATGATGATGAGAAGCCATGGTGTTACATCATGAAGGACAACAGTTTGTCTTGGGAGTATTGTGACATTCCATCTTGTGGTATGTAAAAGCTCTCTTAAAATCCATGTTAGGAATGAATGAAATTGTTATGAAAGATTTATTGATACTAGAACAAGATTTCACTGTATAATTTTGAATGTTCTACTGTTCCCAGGAGCATTGAATATTTTACTATTTGCAGTAAATCAAATGACAACAACAAGCTTCTTTTGCATTTTTGGAGTTGTGATACAATCTGTGATTTCTGTCTTGAAATACTGTATAACAGCAGTGTCACACTACTGCTTTCAGTCAAAACCATCCCAATATCACCAAATTTTCTGCTAGAACACGCAAGACATCAGAAATGATTGATGCTTTGGTACAAATTGTCATCACTCAGGGAATTACAGGCCCAGAGAAGTGAATGGGCCTCTGTGAGTGGAGGACAGGATCCTGAAGATGTATGAAGCGTAGTATTTAATTCCAAAACCTAAAGATTCTGCACTTGATAGGTGATATTAACACAAGCATCCTAGTCCTTGCTATTGCAATAGCAAAGCTCAGTCCAGAATCTGAAAATGATGTGCTGCATCATACATTCTGTTGTGCCTCCTCCAACACTGAAGGTTATATTTGTACTGGTAAATGAAACAGTGTCTGGGAATGTTCACAGGTGCATTTAATTCACACTAGTACATGTGTAGCCAGTGCTGGGAACAGGCATAGCTTTCAGTCTTTCAAGTCTCCTGAGGAAGTGAATGAGATTCAGTTGTATGTGAATTTTTAATGATAATTTAATGAACCTTTCTTTTAAAGACTCATATAAAAGCTCCAGTCATGAGCAATCACAAGGATTTATAGTCTGATGCCATAGCGCTTTATATCTCAGCAAGCAGGGAAAGGAGGCCACCAGTTCCAGACAATGTAGATAGTTATGCAGTTACCAGAAGACCATGTGGGAGAAGACACAAAAAAAGAAGTTTTGTGAGACCTAGGATTGTTGGAGGATCTTCATCTCTGCCTGGATCTCATCCCTGGACAGCAGCTATATATATTGGAGAGAGTTTCTGCGGTGGAAGCCTTATTCAGACTTGCTGGGTTGTGTCAGCAGCACACTGCTTTGCTAACAGGTAAACTTGCCCGTTAGTTTCACAGTAGGTCCTCTCCTCCTCAGAGTCACTGTCTGCTTGCGACTCATAGCAAACCTGAACTGAAACAAGTGAGAAAGAAGAGGGGTTTGCAAAAGGACAACGTTTCAAAAGGAGTTTCCAGCAATTTGAGTGCAGTTCATGAGCTAACAAATAGTTTGGAGTCCTATTATCTCACAAGCCCTTATCTTGTTCCTTAAGGTGTCTCAAAGAAGGTAAATGACCCAACTGAAGGACTAAGGTAGTGTTGAGCAGGACATAGAATGGGAGCTTGCATTTGCAGGGATCTGCAGGGGGATGCAAGTATTTATCTTCCCAGTTCCTCGTTGAACATTTATGCCTGCTTTGAGGTGTAAAACAGACGACTATGCTCATTGCTGTGTTTCATTCAAAAAGGCTGAGACGGCCAAGCAATAGTTTATTAGAGACAATAAATTATTGTTGGTTGACACAAACAGAGTGGGCTGAGCTTTACAAAAAGCCAAAGGGAAAAACTGAACTGCTGTTAATTTTTCAAGGCTGATTTGCTTGAGAGATGTTTTTGGTTTTTTGGTTTTTTTTTTTTTTGTCCTCCAGCTATGGGACATTAGAGAAAATATTGACTATACGCTTTTACTTTATTCTAAGTATTTCATTTTACACAAATGCTGAACAGTCACTGATTTCAGTTTGGTCACATTGATGTGAAAAATATTACATCATTTCATACCCATTGTTCCTTCGCATAGTAAAGATGCCAAGAGAAACAGAAAACCTCGTGCCAGAATACATACACTGATAGCTTGTAGAGCTAATAATACCTTTGTGAATGCTGTACTGAAGCATTTGGAGCTTCAGCCACAACGCATTTATTTTTCAAATGTTGTGAAATAGCTACTAACTTTGGCAGCTATTCAGGACATTTCCACCCACTTCCAGCTGGTGGTTTGGTACATACAGATTTTCCATAATTGCTGCATTGTAATTTGCACTCATCCATATGTTGAGTACCTCTGAGTTAGCCACAATTTCAACTGTTTTCCACTAGGCGACAATAGATACCTGTGCTGCTAACTTGTGGGTTTTTGTGTTTTTTTTTTTCCTTTTCTGTAACCCATCCTGTTTTATTTCTTTTCCTGAATGAACCACCTGTAAGTCATAGTGGAACCATTCAGTGCCTTTTAAATCTCTTCTAACTACTATCCTGGGAAGCAGACTTCTATTCTGCTTTAACAGGTCCAAAATCTGATTTTCAAGGGGGTTGGTTTACCACTGAAAGAAAACTGATAAAATCCTGGCCTTACATATCGATCAAAGAATATTTTATTGTCTTCTTGCTTCCCAGTCACAGAAAGACAACTTGGCACTTTTCTTTGTTAATTATAAGCACAGTTATCGTCGCAGAGTAGCTGCCGGCTCTGTGCACTGCAATTAGCCAGAATATTTTTCCTCTAAGTACATTACTGTTGATCATTGCTTCATGCTCAGTAATGGAGAAGACTCCACAATGCTTTTGCATCAGGCAGGCACTAGTGGTGCACAGAAACACAAGTAGGGAAACTTTGCAATGATGTTGACCACTCCACATCTGTGTGTGATGCATGACAGCAGATAATTTCTGCTCCTGCATGGGATAACAAAACATACGAGTGTTCCAATGTTGAAGACACTTGCTAACTAAGTACACTGTAGACTTATGCATGTGTATAGATCAGATTGGTTTTAAAGGAAGAGTGAAAATTGAATTCCGTTGCTTTCAAAGCTAGAGAATTTACCGTCTTTCCAAACACTTCGTGATTATTCCCAAATGTCCTTTTCTTCCCAACTGTCATACTGGTTCTTTTTAGTTGTCTGTCCTAGGACACTGGATATGAGAGGACTCTGGTCTTTTCATAGCAAACAATCAATGGCTGTAAAAGATGGTGTGGATTTGAAAACCTGTATTCTCCTCTGGGTGGGATTTTTTGCATTAGACCAGTGTGCTGTTGGGACCTTCCTCCACCAAACTGTTTTTGATTCTAAACAACAAATTTAACATAGATCAATCTAATCTCAGAGCAGAAGTGGTGATTGATAACTCTTAGGTGGAAGCTGCCCAGATGTTCACAAGTTGTCAGTTTGCCAGCATCTTTAAAATCTTGACCCACACGTGAAATATTTTTAAGAGCCTAGTTTCCCAGGGAAGTGAGATATCTGCCACTGATTCATCTTTTAGTCCCTCATTTCTTCCTCAATTTTTGTACTCATTGGTAAAGTCTGGCTGAAGTTGACTCAGTTAAGTTTCTAGAACGAGCGGGTCTTGCAGCCCCTGAAGATGCCAGGCAGCAGCTGGGCAGCAGGGCATGTGCTTGCCTTTTAATTCTGTCACAGAGCAGCAGCCTTTAATTAGGCTAATCAGGACCCACAGATCCTGGGACTCACTGGAACATTAGTCATTTTTTTCCTGGCCCACAGTAGGTAGGGAGCCTGCGAAACAGCTCAAGTCATTACGAGAGGGTAAATAATGGATGTGGTGGGGGGTTGAGGTTATTACAGTTCATGGGACACACAGCCATTGGAAATTAGGTTTTGTTTGACATGCTAATCACAGAATTGCTTGTTCTCTCTTTTGTATTACAGTCCACTAAAATCGACTATTACGGTAGTTCTGGGTCAGCATATATTTAACAAAACGGCTGATGTAACACAAACATTTGAAATAGAGAAATACATCTTGCATTCTCAGTATTCTGTGTTCAACCCTACCGAACATGATATTGGTAAGTCTTTTTGTTCTTCCAGTTTTATTTTCTGTTTACTCAAGTTAGTTTCAAGTTGAGTTGATCTGTCAAAAACGGCCTTCATAGTGGGAAAATCGTAGGCATTAGGAAAGCTTTCGAGCACAGAGGATTCTTAATTCTACCAGAGTTATAACAGCATCTGAAAGCTACACAAATTTAGATGAGAAATAAATTGCAAATTTTAAATAATTATGATAATTAGCCTTTGGAGTAATTTACCTAAATGTATAGCAGATTTATCATCACTTCAAGTCTTTGTGGGTTTAGGCTTTTTTTTCAACTGAACCAGAAACTGTGGGCTTGATGCAGGAATTGCTTGGTAAAATTCTATTGTCTGTATTGTATAGAGGATCTGACTAGATGAATATAATAGCCCCATCTGCTCTGAAAATCTGTGTTGCTAAGAATCATTTTTTTACATTGAGATAGGCTTAAAAATCAGCTGTCTTACCAGTCAAAAGTTGAATACCCTTCTGATTGACCTTATAATATGAGTCAGAGCAACAATGGAACAGCAACTCGCTTCGTATTTTCTGATCTGCTCTTGTGGAAGGCAGCACGTTACCCTGGGGTATCAAGCTGTGTGAACACTTTGTCTATGAGACTATTTAATAGCCTGACATTAGGGATATCTTAGGTCAGGGATGTACTGAATTTTTGCTCCTAGATGGGGAATATTTTCCACTCTGTAGCAAGAGCATTCAGATTCTGTGTTCGTGGGAACTCTGTCACAGCATACCAGAAGGCAAACTGGATTTGGTGTATTACTCTGCTCTGAAATATCCTGGTCTAAACCACCATTGGCACTTTGAGATCTCCTAACTTTTTGAGTTACTCTAAAATTCAGCATGGTCCATCAATGTGCAATGTCCAAATCTAGAGTCAGCTGAGCATGGAGTTCCTAAGCTGTGCCCCACTGCAAACAAACAAGCAGGCAGAAACCAGGGGGAAAAGATGTGGGGCCGCATCTACCATGCCAATGACTTCTACTGATGCAGCAGAAGAGTTATTTCCTTCTGAAACTGCTTTTCAAAGAGAAACACACTACCACATAAGTATTTGCTAGGAAGTTCGAGGGATTCAGAAATAGAGTTGGTGGGGAAGAGGAGGAAGGTGAGGAAGAGCAAGCTGCTGAGTGTTGGAACTTGTGAGGTACTCTTTACATGTTCCACAAAGCCCCCAAAATGTAGTCAGTAGAGAAACAAGACTATCCAGTGGGATCTCTTGCTTGCCATACAGCTGGGCTCAGAAAACCTGGCGCCTCCAAAAGGTGTGAGGTGAAGCTTTAATAGGTGTGTCCATGTTGTTACATCAGCTCTGTCCTCTTTGAGTAGTGTGCCCAAACCCAACAGGCTGCCCTTGTTACTCCGAGCACAAAGCTCCCTCTGTTGCTTTACAGCCAAACACGGCGGGGTTTGCTACAGGGGAAACAACATTTCTGTTACTTTTCACATCTTCTTTCCGTATGAAGCTCATGATGCTGCACAGTTCTGTATTTACACTGTTGTCAGCCCTATGAGGGGACAGTAAAGATTGTGTAGGTTGTGTAATTCTTTGTAGGTTAAAGAAGCTTGCTTTTGAAATATCCTGATTTTTTTTATTCTTTAATTTTCAAGATCTTGAATTTTGCTAAACTCAGTAACAACACAGAGCATGAAATACACCAGCTCTTCCAGTAATTAATTTTTTTAAATCGAATTGGATTTAGGCAGGTGGCCAGACTTTCAGAAGCAGTGAGCACTTGCACATCCCACTTATTTCAGCTGAAAGTTGTGGATATGTCACTGTTATTTAACTTTAATGTGGGAGGAGACATACGTATTTTTTATCTTCCCCCTTCTGTACAAAGGCAGTGAAGCAAAATCTGCTCAGCGAGCGCAACATAAAATAAATATTCCCACAAAGGGAGTAGCTGAATGCTTCAGCCTTCAAATTGCCTTAAAATCAGGTGCTGTTGAGATGAGTCTGTCTGTCTTTGATTGAAATATCTTAATTAAGAGAGGCTTAGGGGATAATTAAAGTTGTATCTGAGACCCATTGCTGCCAATCCCATTAAATAAAGGGAACAGTCGCTTTATTCCGCCTGTATTTTCTGTTCTGCAGCTTTGATTAAGCTGAAGAAGAATGGCCAGCGTTGTGCTGTCAAGTCCCAGTTTGTTCAGCCCATCTGCTTGCCGGAAAGTAACACTGTTTTCCCTGATCAGTTCAAATGTCAGATTTCTGGATGGGGCCACAAGCATGAGAGTGAGTAAAATGAGAGTGGGTGTCTGTAGGAAAAAAAATTGATAATTAAAACATAATGCTCAAGTATATATTATACAAGTGATAGTTTGGTAAAATATTTTCCAAAGAACTTCTGGTGGAATTCTTTCTACTCACCTTTAGGTGTTTATAACTTCTACATCTGAAATAGTAATCCTGAACTTCCTTTATAGTGCTCGGAATTTGGAGTGTGGTTCCCTTGACCAAATGTTTGTGTCTATTTTAGGATGAGATGAGCTGTGAGCCAGCTAGAACTCCGTGGGCTGGGAGGGGAGCAAGTAGCTTAGTTGTAGGTGCCAACAACTTGACACCTTAGTCAAGTGAATCCTACCCCTGGTTTCTCAAGGTAAATAACAAAGACTGCAAACCAAACGCGATTGACTTACTGGCCTGTGATGGAGGAGATCTTTACCTTTGCCAGCAAGAAACGCTGGAAACATCTACAGGAGATGGCCAGATAGACTTTGGGCTAAGAAGTGCTTACATCCAGCTTGAGAAAGGTGGGAAAACTCCATCCCATCCTTTCAGACGAGGAATTTCAGGATTATGAGGCTTAGCCATGCTGCTTTGATGTGGAGATAGCAGAGACCTATGTAGATAGATGAGAAGGATGGGGTAGCTGGCTGCCTCATTTTCCTAAGAGATTTAGCATAAGTATTTGTTGTCCTGGCCTAAATGCGTAGTCTAAAGGCAAAAAGATGTAATGGAGCCTTTGATAAACTGGTGATTTAATATCACGTCTGGACAGAGGAGAGAACAGGAGTGCTGTGTGTTGTCCAGTGCCTTGGAAATGAGAGAATCCACAGTGAACTGATGTCTGGTCATGGCATACTGTTAGTTTAAACGGCATGGAGTCTAACTGGAGGAGCAGAAAGTGATCTGATCACTCGAAGAATTATTATCTTTTAAAGAGATCCACAACATTAATATGACTAAGAGGTGTTAAGTGTGTTTATATGTTGTACTGTGCATTGTGTTTCCATGTTACCCTTTTCATATTCCATAAAAATGACTTTCTTTTCCTCTCTGGGAATTTTTTTTTAAGATGTATCTGGTTATTCAGCTGTCCTGCAAGAAACACTGATTCCAACTATTCCTGAGGAGAAGTGCAGAAGCCCTGAAATTTATGGAACAGAAGTCACTGAAAATATGTTCTGTGCTGGCTACTTCGATAGCAAATCTGATGCCTGTCAGGTAACGTTGTGAGTCATCTCTAGGCAAAGAATATAAATGTATGTTGTTGCCAGAAATGTTGCAGTGTTACCCTGCTTACTTTTGACATTGCAGTGTTCCTAAAGAAAAGAAACTTATGTAACTGCACTGTTTGCTTCCACCTTCGTTTTTTAACCTCTTCAATGTCAATTAAGTTCTACAGAAGGGCAAAAAACATCCAAGGTGTTATATTCCTGCTACGCTCATAAAAAGCAGAGGTTACACACTGTAGGGGGAGTTGCTTTAGCTCCTGGCTGAGCTTGCAACGTGATGGCAATGGTTTGCTGGCCAGCTGGTGGGGATGTGCTGGCAGGCCAACCACGTACCTGTGCGGAGCCAAACCCCTGAGCTGCTGCCTCTTGCCTAATGGACATAAGGATACCTGGGTAGGAGGTGGGGGGCAGTGGTGAGGTTTGGAGGAGGAAGGAGCTGAGGTTACTGGAGTGGATGGGATTTAACGGTGTAGAACATCGGTCAATTGGAAATTGTGTTTCATTACTTGAGCCCTTCATGAACGACATTATGCTCTTACTACTTGGCATCTCTTTTTGAATTATGTCACAGCTTGGCTCCGAATAAGGATGCAGAGTTGTTTGGTGATAGATTAGACTATTTTTTAAATGAAGGGTCAGATTATGCCTTACATAAACCTTCAGATTTTTATCTTCAGTTCATTTTGAAGGAGGACGATTATGATTTATTAGCACAAATTTGGGAACAGGCAGCATGTAGCTAATAGTTAGCAGTGAGATTAAGTAAAGCAAAGAATACGATGTATACTGTGTGCTGGAACGTCTATAGAGATCATAAAATTGTCCAAAGAAAGGTGTTAAAAGTGAAATGGCAGCAGCCAGCAGTGGCTCAAGGTTTCCAGTCCAGGGCTAAGAACTGATTGTGGTTACTGGCTGCAAGTGTTTGTATCAGCTGGAGAACTAGAAACTACCTTGCTTGCTCAGTTTTCCTTGCCTTACCCAGGAAGCACAAACACAAGATGCAACATTCTAGCTGGTTCTTGCTCCCTGCCCTGGAAAAGCAGGGTTGATCAGGAATGAGGAGAGGAGCAGCACAAAGACAAGTGGTCTGGAGAGAGTTGTGAAGTCTGTGAAACAGTGATTTAGAGTCACAGATGTTGCTGAAGAACAGTGCTCATGACATGAAATCATTATTAGTGACCCAATAATTATTTTATTTTCCTGTTGGCAGACTTCTAGTGTGGTCTAAGGAGAAATAGTGTAGACCTCTTAATGTCACAACAAATGGAGATGACCTCTGAGTTTTCTTAACGTATGCTTAGGAAATTAAACTATAAACCATCTGTTGTGTATAAAAATACTTCAAGACCAAGAAACGCCGAGCAGATAATGTGTTCTGCTTGATTATTTTTTAAAGATTTTCTTGGAAACTTGCACCAATACCAAAATTGCAATCAATGAGAAGAGTTGTGGAGAAATAAGCAAGGTTCTGAGAAGTAAATTGATCTCAGATGCAAGGCTTCATTTGATGTCACTCACTTATCACAGAAATCTAGTATAAAGGCAACACAATTTTCCTACTACTTTACTGTCAAGTGATTTCTTTTTAAATAAGAAAAAATGTATTTCTTCTTAGTCTCAAATAACTGGAATGGTGGCTCCTTTCACCAGTACTGTTTGCTAAGTCACACTTTTCATTTCTAAGATTTTAATTTCTGTAGAAAGTAAATCTAAGAGTAATAATAATAAACCCCCCCTTTCTGAATGCTTGCAAGATTTTAAATAAGTTGAAGTGTTCCAAATTCATCCTTGCTGTAGTCTGTCATCAAACATTAGTTTGGTATTAATTTTGGTTTATGGTTTTAATGACAAGGTAAATGATCAGTAGCATTAAATTCAACAGATGCAAAAACCCCATACACCACATAAAATTATAGCATCCCACAGTACCATGGAAAACTGTGTATGTATGCAGCACCTTTCTTTGAAAACTTTCATGTTCTCTGACCGTTGCAATAAACTACATTGAGAAACTCCAAATATCCTCTGCCTTATGTAAACCATCCACTCATTGCCCATATGACAATGTAGCGTAAGCCTCAGACTTGCTTGCTCCCACTGAACATGACCCAAATCAACTGTCCTCTTCAGTAGGTGTCCAGATCTGAAAAAACTTCAGATTTTTAAACAAAATCTGATATTTTGATACTTCTTTTCAATGTGGAATTAAACCCCCCCACCATTATATAGGATGTGAGTATGACTAAAGCAACTTTATATAATAAAACTTCAGTAGACCGCTGCTTCCTTATTTTTTTTTTTAGTTTAAATTTGATATGCAAACATATTTCACTTAGTACTTTTCCAAACTGATCTTCTTCCAACTGCTTTCTACCAAATTAGATAATCTTGGCTTACTTTTAACACAGGGAGATTCTGGTGGACCTCTGGCCTGTGAGAAAGATGAAATCTCTTACCTCTATGGAATTATCAGCTGGGGAGATGGCTGTGGTAGAGTCAACAGACCTGGAGTATATACACGAGTGACGAACTATGTAAACTGGATTAACGAGAAAATATCCCCCCGAAAAACTAGTTGAACAATTAACACTAACATTTGAAACAGGGTTCAGGAGTCTTTTAGTTTCATTAAAGTGGCATAAATACTTTATTATAAGCTAGTACGAAAACTGTCATGGTAATTCTTAGCAATTCCAAACCAGACCACCAAAAGTAGGCCTAGTCCATCTGATGTCAGCATCCTTGATCTAGAGTTTGTGGATTGCTCGATATACAGGACTGTCTTTATTTGGCTTAATAAAACAAACATGTCGAGAGAGTGCACCAAAATCTACAACTGTTTGTCTGCTTGGTGGATGACATAAAAAGTGATTTGAAAGAGTTTGTGCAGTTTCTGGTGGAGCTGCCATCCCCCACACTAACCCGTAACGACATTGTCCTTGTATTCTCAGATGAGATAAAAAAATATAAACGGGAGGACAACCAAAAACGGAATTCCCTCCCCCTCATAAGTGATCTCTTGAAGTTCATGTCGAGAGACACCAGTAGAGCAACGTAGGTGAATCGGCTCTTCAGCTAACTGCAACAAAACAGTTCCAAGGAAAAAAATGAGGGTTTAGGTTTTGATTCAACTGAACGTGTTCCATTGACATAAAATCAGGAACAAGCTTCAGAGCTCTGCCGAATCTGGTGAGCAATTTTCCAGCAAGGTTAACGCTTTGTGCTCCTGAGAACACAAAGTTTTGTGCTGAAAAATGTTGGAAGGCAGAGCACCTGATTTCAGGCCGATACATTTAGGACCTTTTGCAGACTGTGAGCTGCTCCTCACCCTGAGGATAGCAGTGGAAATACTTCACCTTGATGATAGATGTCTAAACGTTTCTTAAATTTGACAGTGTTTTGAAGACATCTTAGATTTTGTAGTAGCAAGTTGTTCAGCTGTTTAGATAATTCAGAAAGGAGGTTTCTGTTAACAGGTTTTTAAACTGGATGGCTGGGGGAGCAGCTTGACATTTTCCTTGGGAGTTTGGTGATATCATAAACCACAAGCTTTGCTGTCATGGTCTATGAATTGTTATGGGAACAATCAAAGAAATTATTACAACATATAGCTGTTTAGAGGCTGTATACTCCACTCTCAGTACTCAGTAAGCAAATGTACTCAGTAAGCAAAAAAGGCAGAAAATGATTCAAGCAAGAAAATCTAGTCTGATAAAGAAGAATGGAAAATTACACATATTTTTAATACAAGGAACCTTTAGCCATGTCAGACGTGTACATTTGGAAGTGCTGATGTGAAATGTATTTCTTCTCCGATAGTGAACGTTTTTAGATTCTCTCAAGAGTTTCAAATAAAGCTATGTTTTAAGATACAATGCCTGGATGTTCAGATATCTGTTCTGTGTTATAGTACTGGCAGTGTCTTCATGAGTTTCTTAGTTGTGGTGAAGGATTTTGGCAGTTAAAAGAAACTTTGCAAGGAAAAATAACCAAAACCTGAATTTGTGTAAGTACAAAAATATAACAATGCTAATCTGATAAATGATGTAAACTGTTTAATAAAAATGTTTACCCTCTGTTTCTTGGACTTCGTCTGTTATGTAGAAAGTTACAGTTAAATCTTGGAATCCCCCTATAGGTTGTTCAACAGGTTGAGAGCTGGCAGAAAAATGAAATAACACTTCCCTGTGCTGGAAGGCATCTGAAAAGCTCTGCATAAAGGATCAATTGCAGCTGGTAGTGCTCCCAGTTTTATGCAAGTTTCGCACAAAATTTCCAGTAGACGGATGTAAGAACTTAGATACAATTTTCAGCTACGAATACCGTGAATACTAAGATCAAAGTCTTTAGTTTGTTTTTTCTGAAGCACTAAACATTAGCTGGAAAAAATGAGATCCACCTCTGGAGTCTTGATTCCAAAACAAGCTGAAGGCTCTTGTTGTCTGGCTTTGCCCTCCTGGCCGTTTGCAGTAGGAGAGTGGTTTGCTTCACCGTGAAATGAATGCGGCTGTGTAACAAAACTAACTGTACCTGCGGCTGAAAGACAAGTACTAAATCAGCATGAAGGAATTATTTACTCTTCTTTGGAAGTGATTCATTTGGAATAGGCTTCCACACAAACCTTATGGCATTCTGAATGTCCGTATCCATTCTGTGACTTCAGTTTCACTTTGAAATTAATATCTGTCCACACAGTGCATGCTTTCAATCTGGTAGTTTTGTGTTGTATATATTCTCTCAACCTTCTCTTGCTGTAAAGAAGGTGGCTGTTTGATAGGAAAAGCGTTAGGCTGGTGTTTCTGACAATTTGTGTAGAGCTTTTTAGTTGTCCTGTTTTCAAAATCTGTCCTGCTTATATCAGTATATAGCAACACCAATACAACCAAGAAAATATTTTTTAAAAATATATTGAATGTTCACAGTCTATTCACAGTGAAACAGTCTATTTTCTGCCCTCAAAGGTCTAAAAGACAAATCAGCAGTCTGTACTGTCATACTTTGAATGCATTAAAATTAATTTGTGGCTTTCAAAGCAGCCCGCTTGTGTGCTGTTACTGCATTGATTTGGTGGAAACAAATGTCATCATTTGATGTGTGGTGACTAGCCCTGTATTAAATCCACAAACCCAGACTAGGGGTGGCACAGAAATGTCCAGGTTAAGCGAGAGGTCCTTGCCAGAGCTCTCACACCCCTGACATTGGTCACATTCCTTACGGGGTGCTCCAGCACCTTCTGCCTTTCTGTGGAGCATTACCCGTGGAAAAACCAAAACCGCGTTGATGTCCTCTTTTTAAGTGCTTATCACTTTAGTTAAAATGAAAATCCAACTTAAATTTACTAGTGAAATCTTATCTGATATTTTTCCTAATGTTTGTCTTGAAATTGAATTAGAATGCAAAGCCAGTTGAACAAACACGTCTCTAATTCATTATGATACCCACTTAAAGATGGTTTTATTAAATTATATGTTATTCCATGCAAACTGACCGATTCAAAGGGAAGAAATAAGCGCAAACATCTAAAAACCCCTTCTGTTATGCTATTGAAAGAAAAATGTGCTGTGGTGCTGTTTAAAAAAAGCCGAAGAACTAATTACCACCAAATAAGATGCAGTATGAGTATTTTTAGAATAATGGACTCTAATTAGTCCATTGCTCGTCGAAATAAATCTGAGGACATCATTAACACATCTTATTCTATTAATTGTAGTTGCTCGGGGTTTGGTGAAAGTGGGCTGTTATCTCCTGACAGTTGCATTGCAAAAGGGAAAAAAAAATAGTACTTTTATCCCGGGTAGCCGGCTGCACGTCTTCCGTGAGCCAAGGGGAGCTCTAATTACAGTTTTTGAGAGAGAAATCTGAGCGTTACAAGGAAGCCGCTGGTTGGGGGCACGGGAAGGGGGGCTCGGCCCGCCGGCGCCAGGCCCCGCTCCGCGGAGACGGAGGGCGAAGGGAGTCCGGTCCGCGCTTTCCCGCCGCCCCCGGCCGCAGGGCTGCCTCGGCGGTCAGCCGCAAAGCCCGGAAGCGGGATCGGCGCGGGGGTCGCGCCCGGAGCGGATCCAGTGAGGCGGCCAGCGCGGGGCTGTCGCCCTGCGGGTGTCGCGGCTCGCGCCTCCCGCTACCGAGAGTCCGCGGAGAAAATAACAATAATTTAAAAAAAACCCCAACGCCACAATAAAATCTATGAATAAAGAACCCCTGGCAAGGTTCCCGGGACCCCCGTTCCCCTCAGCGGGAGCCGGCCCAGGCCCTGGCTGTCCCCCTGCCCGGTGAGGTGGGGGGCGCCGGGGAGGGGAGGGCCGGGCCGGGCCGCGCTGCGCTGGCCGCTCGCCCGCGTCGCTCCCTGTGCCTGTGCGGGGCCCTAATAAAGCTATTTTGAAAGTGACCCCTCGGCCAGAGCGCGGGGAGGGAGCAGCGAGCCGGGCGCAGCTGTCCGGAATCATGACTGAAGATGACGGATTCCGTGGTGGTGGAGGGTCACGTCAAGTTGAGAGATGGAAAAAAGGTCCCCGCTCCCGGCGCCCCTTCGGACCGGCCCCGCGGCGGGCCGG
>VZSC01005239.1:0-52204 GCA_013398225.1 Steatornis caripensis | reverse complement strand
GGGGGGGGGGTGGGGGGGGAGGCAGGCGCCGGCGTCCCTCCCTGCTCCGCCCGGCGGTGGGGGGACGGGGTTTGCAACCCCGGGGGCAGGGAGTTTACAGCGCTCCCCTCGGGGTGAGCTGCCGCAGGAGGAGCTCGCCCTCGGCGGGGCTCTCCTTAAGCCGTCGCTGCGCTGTCCTCTTTTTCTTTTCTTTTCTTTTTTTTTTTTACTTTTTTCCTAATCGGAGGAGGCGGGTAATAAATTATCTCGCGGCCAAAAATAGGAGGCGGCTGCTGCCGGAGCCCCGCGAAGTGCAGAGAGCGCGGAGCCGCAGGGCTTCGCGTCTCCTCACGGCCTCGGGCCGGCGGCCCTGAACGGCTCCGGGCCGCTTCTTCCTCGGCGGGGGCCGCGGGCGCCTGGCGGCAGAGCCCGGTTCGGGGTCCGGCGGCAGCGCGGTGTGAGGCGGGGGCCCCGGGGTGCCCGGGCCTCCTGTCTGGCGAAGGAGCGGAGGCTTTAAGTAGCTTGGGAACTGAAACCACTGGGAATGGTGGCTTTTCGAGGCACAGCTATTTGGTTTTGGTCCCCGTTTAAAACGCAATTTCTTTTTCTTTTTTCTTAATTTTTTAAAAATTATTATTATTTCTTCAGGGTGATTGGCGTCTGTAAAAAAAGCTGGCATTGTAAGCTCGGTAGTTATTTTTGATCAGTGTTTTGACGTAAAATATCACTTCAATTTAAAAATAAAATACAGCTTTGATTTTTTTTTTTTTTAAATAATTTCTGTGCTGTTGAAGGGGAAATTGAAAACGTTATCCAGAGTTGATGCTTTACTGCCAGAGAGGGAAAAGTAGGTTTCAGGTTTCCCCATAATTTCCTAACAGGGAAAACATTTGGCCCAAAAGTCTATCTTTCCGGGGTTAAATGTTGCTTACGCTTACACAATGTGAATCTGCTTTGTTGCAGAATGGACTATGGCATCTTTTCTAGGTTGCTGCTGGTTGGCTGGAGGTCTCTTAGTTTTTGAAGCTCTTCAGACCTAACTCTTTGTTACTTGAGTTGTTGCAGTTATGGGTTAGTGTCCTAAATGCCAAATCTGTTAAAGCTCTCTGAGAGTGGGCATCTTGTTGATACTAGAGCTACCACCTAGACATGTGAATAGGGGCTTGAATTTCTGACATAAGCGAGTCAAATTTGAAAGGGGAAGATGGGGGACCTTGCTTTGAAAACTTTCTGACTGGTAATGTAGCTTATTCCTCAAAAATAGTCATCTTATTCTAGCAAAATTAGCCAGGTTTACCAGAAAAAAACCTCCACTGATTTGCTTTTCTTGGTCTGTAAACCATAGTTGTTCTTTCTCCAGACACACAACTGTATTGCGGAATGCTTAAATATCATAGTTGCAGCTGTTTTTGCTAGCAGGTGCACAAAAACAATTGGGAGTCCTCACAAAGCTCTGCTTTAGTTAGCAGACGGTTCAGTCTTTGAGTCATTTTTCACCTCTTTGGAGATTTGCCAGTCCTTCACCCAGCTGAGAGCCGCAGGGCACCTCGCCAGGGCTGGGAGCACCACACCCCAACATTCATAAAATGATGCATGAGGGGCTTTCTCCTTTGTGGTATGTAGGTCAGCTTAAGCTGTGGATGTTGCGGCTTTGATATTGACCATTTACAAGCCAGTGCTAAGTTATAGGAAGGGAACCTGGGGGAAGAGGAGTGCTCTCGTCATAAATGCAAAAGGTGGTTGAGGTTTGTCTCCCCTTTTTCTTGTCCTTTGGGTTTGCTTGTGAAATGTGTTTTTCCCATGGGACTGTGGCACTTGGATTACTTTCTTCTGTTGCATAGTTACAGTGTAATAAACACCTCTAGGAAGGGGTTAAAAACAAATGGTGACATGAACAAATGTTAAAAAAAAAAAGGTGTGGCAAATAATGATTATTTAGCGATGGCTACTGTGTAACATTTAACTAGGAAACCTGAGCTGACACTAACAATCTGGCAGTGCAGTCCACTCGCCATTTAGTAGTTGAGTAATCTGTGAACTACTGTAAGAATTTCATTTGTGGTTCAGTATGTTCTAATGGAAATATAGATGACAATAGCCTCTAGGTCCTTAGTGACTGTAATGTGAACAGCTATTGTAGTGTAACTCCTAATGTTCAGAATTAATGAGTCAGTCCCTTCCAGACTCGGGAGAGTATCTGAAAAACCACTCGATTTTTGAAAAGTAAAATAGGGAAGACTTTTTACTTGCCTCCTTATTTCTGAGCCTGCATGTTACTCTTGAAACATGCCTTCGATGTTTGCTGCCTGAAAACAAGGACTGCAAACTACCTGGGGGTGGGTGGGAAAAGGAGACCGAGTTCTTACACTGGCTTGATCAGACTGACCCTGCAGTTCTTTAAAGGACCTTTGTATTGAAGCAGACTACTGAGAAATGTGTTGTGTTATGTTCTGTTCTGCCTCATCTCTGACAGTTTTGCTTCTTTTAGACTGTTTGCTCATGCTGGTGTACAAGGATAAATCTGAACGAGCAAAAGGGCATAAGGAGAGGAGCAGTGTGACCTTAGAAGACATCTGTGGCTTGGATCCTGGGCTCTCCTATGAGGGCTTGAATCACACTCTTGCAATCATCTGTCTCTCTCAAGTTGTGATGCTGGGATTTGAGAACAAAGAAACAATGTATGCGTGGGATGTACGAATCCGCTACAGTTTGGGGGAAGGTAACCTTTGTCTTATCACACTTTTTTTTTCCAGGGGAAAAAGAAGTAAAGAAAAGCATAGCTAAAATGCAAATGACAAGGTACAGTTAAGGAAAAGACTGTCCCTCATTTGAGAGAGAAGAGACTGGTCTTCCCCTTACATCTTAAAGCAGGTGTCCCTTGTGATAGACTTTGATTACAGTACTGCCCAACACTGTTGGCTAACTGTGAGAGCTCTTAACTTAGTTTTTGATTTTGGCACTGAAAGTGTGTAGCTTTGAAATAAAGTGATCTGACTTCTGGTCCTGGGGATACATAATACTTGGGGATTTTGACAAGATTTAGAGGGAGCCTGAATTAGGAGAAGCACTGTCCTGAGTGGAACTTGGCTAACTCAATCCCAGTTTTCTGAGCTGTCTACTAGTTGTTTCATTGATAATGCTTATTGCTGCTAGTGTCCCCTTTCAGGAAGAGACACCTTGCAACAAGGGGTGTCACCAGACAGAGTCTTTCCAGCTAACTTCGCTCTTATACATCCTTTTGTTTTATTTTCTTGGTTAGCATCTCTAAAATGTATGGTGATGAACACGGAGTGACAATATTGGTAATCCATAGTATCTGTCTTATGTTTGTTTAGCCATAACTAGGAAAGGAGGGTAGGTGTGTGGGAGATGCACATTAGCCATCTTAATCACTTGTTACATATGCTTTGCCATCTGTTGCATTTGTGGACTTGTTCCTTTGCAGTACATACATAGGAAGATGGCACAGGAATTTTACAGTAATAAAATGTAGAAGTATCAGAAGAGAGATGTATGGTTGTGTCACTTGGAGCTACCAAATATGAAGCCTTGCATAAGGGGAAAGGTTAGAGGGGGTTTCTGAACAACGCAAGCATGAGTAGCTGGAGTAGTTGGTACACTTCGATGTAGCTGTCTTGTGTTCTGGTTCTATTTCTATAATAGATTTGGGATCTATGTACAGCATGGACTTGTCCTAAAACCTGAAAGAGAATTTGAATCTGACAGGGTATGTCTGGTTTTCCTGATCTTGCACTGGTGCAGTGCAGGGATGGAGAGGGTATTTAATCTCAATCAGGGTGTGAGGGTTATGGTTGTGATAAGAGGATATGCAGAAGCAGTAAAGATTTTTTTACAGGAAAGCTGTGAGTGAGGTAGGAATAGAGCCCATTGGATGAAGATGTATGCAGCCATGGAGTAAAGAAGGAGCAGGAAAGAGTGTGTGTGGAGGTGAAGAAATGAAGAAGTAAGAGAATGAGTATAACTGGTTGAACTGGCAATAATCTGTAGAATGTTAATTGCAGAAAAGCTCAGGGGAGGGAGGATAGACCAGAGTACAGAAAATTTGTTCAGCACTTTATCTTTCAGTTCAGGTTCAGTTAGGAGAAATAAGCCAAATTAAAGTGAATTGAGTTTGACTAGACAGAAATAGAAAAGAGTGGAAACTTATATGAAGAGAGGATGAGACTGGTGTTTTTTCTTAAGCAGTAAGGATGCCTTTGTGTGCGCTAGAAGTAAGGTGGCTGGATGATAAAAATAGACTAAGGACAGATGACCTCAGAGTCTGGGAAGCAAAATAAAAAAAAGTGAAAGGAGTTGATGCTGTTCTTGAATGAGGACTACAGAATGGAGGCATTTGCTCTGGAGCTCCTAGTGTTTTCTCACCGTTTTTAGCAGATGGAGGTGGATGTGATTCCTGGAACAAAAGAACCAGGATTAGAGAAAACAGTGGAATTAAGTGAGTTGAGGTATAAATCTAGTGTGAGAAGAGTGCTTGAGCCCACAGGTCATTCTGAAGAAGCTAGCATAGTGCAGGTCAGTGAACAGCTGTGAAGAGGAAAGAGTTAGCTGAAGGAAATGAGAAACTTAAATAGTACCTTTTGTTCATGGGTGTATTCAGCTTATTAATTTTTTTTTTCAGAGTTTGAGAAGTAGGTGTCTTGGGAGACATTTGGAAAAAATAAAATTACAGTTTACCAAGAAAGCAGCATATAGCAAGATGTTCACATCCAGATCTATTTTTTTTCCTTTACTTTGGCTTTGTTCAGATTTGAACATGCTGGTTTTTTAACAGTGGTCTAGAATCTGAGCTACTGCTCTTTGTTCTCAGCAGCTGTTATAACTCGCAACTGATTGTGTGAAGAGTGTGCTCCATTCCTCATTTATGAGGCAGAAAGAACTCTGATGCTTCTGCTCCCATGGTTTAATTCCTAGCAAGGTACTGGGCAGATGAGTCCAAATGTTATTAAAGATTCATTACTGAATATTATTCATCAAAATTGTTTTGGTATCTTTTTCGTAGTTTAGTTTTATGTTTAAGCAGATTGTCTAACAACTGTGTGCCCAAAAGGGGACATCGTGTGACTATTGATTTGCTCCCTAGCGGCACTACTGGCAAAGCTGTAAGTAGAGCTGTGGTGAGTTAGAGCTATCTCTGTCTCCTTGCACATTTCACTCGAATGACTTTGTGGCTAATTCTGCTGGAGCCTTAGGGAACTTACCAAATGCACGTCACAGATGAGGAATTGACTTACAGCTAAGATGGTAACTAAGAATATAGCAACTATTTAGATGAGAAGCAAGACTCAGACCTAGGTGAAAGTCATGATGCTTGAAGAAGCATAGGCAAGACACAGGGAAGAGCAATTCTAAGAAGCGAGACTAGCCTGAAGTTACCTGGTAGATTTCATAGGCAGGTAGCTCTTTGTATGATCTTTGATGGATAATCAAAAGTGAAACTTATGTGCTTCTTGATAAATGCTCTGCCAAAACCCTCTAACTGGAAATGTAACAATCCTGATGCTTCTCTGTGCTAAGACAGATTCCACCCACCCTCACCCCCCCTCCCCCACCCCCCCGCCGCCTTTTCTTTGTCTAATCACAAGATGAAGGAAACTAGAGGAGTGGTAGAGGTCAAAACTGTTTGAGAATTAGGTGCTTGCTCACTTAAATTGCTCCCTTTGAAACATTGTGAGATTTGAGCCATTGAAATGCTCCCAATAGCTTATTATTCAGAATGCAACAGCTCTGGAGGAGGTGGGAGACCAGCCTAGAACAGCTGCTACTTTAGGTAAGGACTCTTTCACTATGGGGGATACTGGAGTTGGAATTTGAACTTGAATTTTGTAAACTCAAATGGGACAGGTGTTCCATTATTTCCCCCCACTCTTTTGAAGTTTATGCTGTGAAACACGAAGAATTAACTGCAATCTAAGAGTGTTTATTACCTATGAATCACTTCATTTCCTAGTCATTTTAAATGTCTGGGCATCTACCATCACCAACTCCCAAAAGATTCACAAAGGTGGAAAAACATAATTTTCCCCATTTTACAGCTAGAGAAGGAGTGAAGCAGTTTATTAAATGTTGTAAATGAGTCAGTGGCAGAGCTCTGGTTAGAACTTGCCTACTTCTTTGTGCCTTGGCTTTTGGGCTCCTTGGGCACTGTGGGGGTTGTGTGTGTGCATACATGTAGGAAAGGAGAGGCACAGGCTGTTTAGTGGAGGGGGCAGGAAGAAGCCCATGTAGTGATGCAAGGATGGAAGAGGTATGACTGAAGTGTGGGCTGGATAACTGACTAATTTTAGATAGGGAGTAGCCTGGAAGACTTAGGATAAATTAATGTAGTGTTACAATTTAATAATTTGTAGCATTAAGCCAAGATAATGTTTTTTTCCAATCCTAAACTGTCATAATCGGTAGTAATGAGCTTATAGCTACTCACGTGGGGCTGTCTGGGCTCGACTAAGGCTCTTTATGCTAGAGCCTTGTGGTGTGGGCAGGGGTCGGTCCACATATTACAGCTGAGGAGAACGACTTACATAACATAAGTCATGGTACCTTACTTCTATTTTCTATAGTAATTTTTTTTTTTTCTTCCTTATCTGATAGTTCATAGATTTCAAGTTTTTGTAGCACCTGGCACTAAACTAGAGAGCGGGCCTGCTACCCTGCATTTCTGCAATGACATTCTCGTCCTTGTAAAAGACCTTCCTCCTAGTGTCATGGGGCAATGGAAGCTCTCAGATCTGCGTCGGTATGGAGCTGTCCCAAATGGATTCATCTTTGAAGGGGGTACCAGGTGCGGCTTCTGTAAGTACAAATGGAACTTGTCTTCTAAAAGTCGTTTGAAATCTTTTGTAGAAATGTAAATGCTAGTCTCATTCAAAGTGGAGCTTGCAGAACCAGCTGTGCTCCTTTGCCGTACAGGCAGCCTCGTATCAGATGGTCAGTTCTACTGAGTAGATTTCTGCAGGCTTCAACCCTGATGTTCAGTAAAAATGTGACTGTGGAGTCCTAAGGGAACGTTGTCCTGTAGCTCTCCAGAAGATGTTTAGTCAACTGTTGCTATTGGACACAGAGCAAGAATAAGGTAATGAAATTTTATGGCTTGTCATGCAAGAGATAAGGCAAAATGGTGTAATGTTCAGATTATTAAATTTAATAATTTAAATTGAATTTGCAGCTTAGTGTAGGTCTGCCAACACCTGCATTTTTGGTTTTAACAGGTTTTTTTCCATGCAGAATAAAGTAATTCTTCATTTCTGTCTCTGTATGCAAGTACCACTTTAAATGCAAGCTGGACTTCTAATAAATGAAGTGCACTGCTATGGTGACGTAATTTGGGTCCACTTTTTGAATTATTAACTGAAAATAGAGAGCTTAATTTTGAACTAAACACTTCAGAATGCTTACAGGGAGAGAATTTCCCAGATTTGAACCACAGTGTTTTTTGTTTTTTTAAAAAGCTGCTGCTCTTTCCAGAAAGCTGGAGTACTAGTTTTTGATCTGATGAGATCTGAAATAATATAACTGTGGAAAACTTATGTTAAAAAAAACATGGGGAGCTGAAGTAGAACTGCTAAGTAATCTTTAAGTAAGATTAGCAGTGATTAGGTGGATAGATTACACAGATTATATAAATTATCAATGTAATTCCTGAAATGAGGGAATGGAAGACTTAACTATTTGAGTAATTGGTAGCCCCGAGGCTCTCTAGGGAAGCAGATGCTCTATGATTTTTATTGAGAGGTGCAGCAGCACTGTGATATGTTTGATTTAGTTTTTCCTTTGAATCTTAATGCAGGTGCCTCAAAGCAAGAAGCCAGTAATTTCTTACTAATAAGGGCTTCAAATAATGGCTTGATTTTTGGAGGATATAGCTGATTGCAAATGGAGTACCTGTGAATTCCAAGCGTGTGTTTTATGCAGACTTTCATTAAAATATGGAAGGAGATTAAATAATATTCTGAGGGCTATCCAAAAGTGGAAACGACTAGCAGAAAATACTGATGGATGCTAGGACTTATGTTCCCCCTTTAAAAAGAAAAATGAACAAAAATCCCAATTGTTTTTTTTTTCGTACTTTTTCCAGAAGGACTGTTCAGCACTGACTGACAAAGCATTTGCAACACACGAGGTCTGAAGGGTCCATTTCTTAGATATACTGCAGTTTTGAGAGGGACATTGTGATAGGGTATAAAGAACAGATACTCCTTAGTATATGGGATTTTTATGATAATGTTGATAAATGGATATGACTTCAGTTCTGGTTTTCATTCTTGAAAGCATAAAAATAGGGGGTATTTGCAGATCAAGATGAAGTGTGCTGACTTATTTATTATGCATTATGTGTGGAAGGATCTTTCTTTAGTGGCTGCCTGAACCAAAGAATTTAGAAAATGCCTGATTCACTACTAGAGCTGAGTACTTGTTCTGCTTATTTGTGCTGATTATCTTCATAGAATCATTTAGGTTGGAAAAGACCTTTCAGATCATTGGGTCAAACCGTAAACTTAACACTACCAAGTCCACCACTAAACCATGTCCTTAAGTGCCATGGCTACGCATCTTTTAAATATCTTCAGGGATGTTGACTCAACCACTTCCCTGGGCACCTGTTCCAGTGCTTGACAGCTCTTTTGGTGAAGAAATTTTTTCTAATATCCAATCTAAACCTCACCTTGTGCAACTTGAGGCCATTTCCTCTTGTCCTATCACTTGTTACTAGGGAGAGGAGGCTGTCACCCACCTCACTACAACCCTTTCAGGTAGTTGTAGACAACTTGCAACTAGCCAGTAAATTTCTGCTGCTGTGGTTAGTTGTAGTCAAACCACCTCAATGTGTAACGTGGCTGCAAGGAGGTGCACAGGATGGGGCTAGATTTCTAAACACAGTGCTGTCAGGAGTGATGGACGAATAAAAACCTGTCTCTGGGGTTTAGTACAAGACCTTCTTCCCTGGAAAGATTCCCCAAAAATGTAGAGACTGCTGATATTACTTTAGTAATCTACGTGGCCTTATGAGATCTGTGGACAAGCAAAGAAGATGGTCTGCAGGAGGTAAGTAGCAAGAAATTTGATGGCTGAGCCAGTCTCTTTCCTGCTGGATTCTTGTCTGCTTGGAGGCATCTCCACCACAGCTGCCTAGGAGGACCTGTAGAGCCTTGCTTTCAGGCATGCAGTATATGCTCTGTAGTTATGGCTTGTCTAAATCTTGTGTTCCTCCGTTTAGTATTTGCTGTTAGAGGATTGCCTGTGTCCTGAAATCTGAATATAGCATCTCTACAGGCACTCTTTTGAGGTCTAGCTAACATTCTCAGTCCTAAATTGTTTGATAAAACCTATCTGTTCTTTTCCTTTGGTTTTGTGATGAAATGGATCTATATTATTGACTATGTACTGTTACGAACTGTTTTTATTATTGGAATGGAGTATATTAGATTACTAGTATATCACTCCACAGTTCTATGTATTGCTCATGTTATGTTGTTAAAGATGTATATTTCCCCAAATAAAATAAGACTGGTAAGTAATATGAACTGATTTTATGTGATATGAAAATTGTTCAGTAGCCTGTGTGGTGAATATGGACCACCTCAGTTTGTGCATTTCACTTTCATTGCAGTATTTTTAGGAATAACAGTTTCAGTCTTTTTTTTCTTGATTGGGTTTTGTAGTAAGTGCTAACCTATGTTATGACATTGCTAATATACTAGGAACTTTCATTTACTGTTAAGTGATTTAGAAGAAAATTGTATGCTTTAATACATAGAACATCACCAGTTCACACTAATGCTTGAATTTTGAAACCCAGCAAGTAAATGAAGAAAAATATTAATCTGAAATAACTTTCTGCCAATTTTTGCTGAATTGTTTGATAATATAAATGAATGCTGTAACTTATTCTGAAAGATTAGACGGAGAGTTTGCTGTAGCAGTTGTATTATTAAAGTGTTGATGAGACACTGCTGATCTGATTATGCAGCAGCGTTACGGAATGCTAATTATTACATTTCTACAATATAGTAAGAAGCTTTTTTTTTTTTTTAGAATGAGATCACAAAGAAACTTGCAGTTTGGATGTCACAAATGCCTAAATACTATGGAATGCTTGAGGGTGGGAGGAACTTCTGGAGTGTACACTACTTGACTCCCCTGCTCAAAGCAGGGGCAGCTAGAACATTTTACCCAGGAACACATCCAGTCAGGTTTTGCATATGTCCAAGGATGGGCACTCCACGACCTCTGAGAAACTTCTTCCCACATTCTGGTGTATCAGCCGTTCATCCCAATTTTGTATCTTCTGCAAACTTGCTGAGGGTGCACTCTGCCCCATCATCCAGGCCATTAATGAAGATGTTAAACAGTATTAGCCCTGACATTGACCCGTTTCGTACACCAGTAGTGACTGGCCTCCAGCTGTACTTTGTGCTGCTGATCGTAACTCTTTCAGTCTGAAAGTTCAGCCAGTTTTCAGTCCACCTCACTGTTCATTTATCTAGTCTGTACTTCATCAGTTTGTCGATGAATGTATTATAGGAGATGGTGCTGACATCCTTGCTAAAGTCAAAGCGAACAATATCTACTGCTTCATCCACTAAGCTAGTCATTTTGTCAAACACTATGAGATTGGTTAGGCATTATTTCCCTTCTGTAAACCCATACAGACTATTCCCAGTCAGCATCTTGGAAATGGCTTCTAGGATTATTTCAACAATTTCCTTCCATGGTCTGTGGTTCCCTGAATTGTCCCTCTTGAAGACAGAAGTGATGTCTGCTTTTTTCCCCTCCAGCTCCCAGGCACACCATTCCACTTCCACCCCCACCCCCAGTCTCCATAGCCTTTCAAAGATAATAAAAAATGTCCTTGCAAGGATGCTAACCAACTCTGTCAGCACCTGTGAATGCATCCCGTAAGACCTCGTGGGCTTGAGTATGTTCGATTTGTTTAAATATTCCTTAACTTGGTCCTCTTCCACCAAGGGACAGTTGTAGTTTTTCTAGATTTTCCCACAAGTTTCAAGGGCCTGAGATTCTTGATAGGAGAATTGGATCTTGTTAGTAAAGACCAAGGTGAAGACGACCTCAGGTATCTCAGCCTTTTTCATGTCCTTTGTCACCAGGTACACCATCCCATTCAGCAGTAGGCTGAAGATTTCCCTAGTTTTCCTTTTGCTGCTAATATACTTGTGGAAGCCCTTCTTGTTGCCATTCACATCCCTCCTCAGCTTAAATTGCAGAGAGAGTTGGGCTTTCCTAAGCCCATTCCTGTATGTTGTATAGTGTGTCTGTATTCCTCCTGCATCATCTTGGTTACTTACAGGCTTTTCTGCCACATTTGCTTGACTTGAACTTGTAGGAGCTGATCCTTGAAAATCAGCAAGCTCTCCTGGATCCCACTTCTCACCAAGACTTTATCACCTGGGATTTTTCCAAGTAAATTCCTGAACAGGCCAAAGTCTGCTCCTGCAGACTGATTCTAGGAAGCGGGAGCGAAGATGTGATGGGTTCCTAGGGTAAGCAGTTAAAAAAGGAAAACTGGAATCTTCTTCAAAGTGTGTTGGCTAACTGGAGAGGACACTTTAAAACAAGACTAGAAAAGATGAAGTGGCGGTAGTGTTGCTCTGCATGTCTTTTTTTTTTTTTTGGTTGCCATACTTCTGTAGGGTGGGAAACCCAGGTTCCTCCTTCAGCCTGCAGAGCTTCAAATGTTTGTTTTCCTGAGGAGTGGTTGGCACCCATTGAAAGAACAGCCCATTGCAAGGCCTGGAAGTTGCCTCACTGTGTAACCAGGTGCGCAAATGTCACTGGGATTAGAAGAGAAAAATGGAGTATGTGTCTGTAGCCTTGAGACTGGGAGCACAACTGCAGGGATGGACCCTAGATTCTGTTCACTGCTTCTAAGATTAAATGCTTAGTTCCCAAACTTAAATCTTGGTTGTACAACAAACCCCAGAATTAATGAAGTATATAAATAACCCTTCATTTATGTTTTATGCTTTTTTTGTTACAGGGAGACCTGAATTACAGACAAATACTTTGGAAAGGGTCCCTCTACGTTGTTGAGCATTATACTGGTGTTTCTTTTTTCTCAAGAAACGTCTGTCTTGATAGCTAAGAACCTTCAGTTGCCACGGAAGGGTATTTTTGCCTTTTCCCCTGCACGTGTGCATTCAAAGAGAAGAACAGCATATTCATTTTGGTACAAAATACTCTGCCACAGTTGGAAACTCTTTACATATTGAGTTCAAGATTATCTTGTTAGAGGAGCTGATACCCTTAACTGAGCACTTAGGCACATCTGCACATAACAACATTTAAATACGTGTTTTGTCTAAATATTTTATTTAATACTGCCAGTAGAAGAAAACTATTTGTAAGTAGGACCTAAATAAAAATATAACTCTGGTTATTCTTAACAAAAAAATGTTGGTAAAGGGAAAGACCATCTTTATTCAGGTATCTTTTACCTCATTCCTCTGAAATTCTTGTGGAATAGGACAAACAAGTAGTGTCCAGGAAAAAAACTTCTTTTAATTCTGAAACAAAAGCCCTCTCCATTACCCTGTCATAGAAACATCATATGATATTATGCAGTCTCTATTATTAACGTTATGTTCCTATAGGTTAAACCATATTTTTGCTCCTATTCTTCCTGTGAAG
This sequence comes from Steatornis caripensis, assembly GCA_013398225.1. Classification (NCBI taxonomy): domain Eukaryota; kingdom Metazoa; phylum Chordata; class Aves; order Caprimulgiformes; family Steatornithidae; genus Steatornis; species Steatornis caripensis. Next base: position 39,562 of record VZSC01005239.1, on the reverse strand, counting down.
GTCTGAATGCAGAGGATTAGTGAATTTAAGTTTTAAATACCACTGTAATAATTGCCTTACTAAAATGAACTGATGATCTTGTGGTTAGATTGCCTTTCCTCTCCATAAAAACCCCATGAAGCCCCAAACAGAAGCAGAGCTTTTGGATATTTCCATGGTAGAACTGAAGTCTAAAAGGATCTGAATCTCTTTTAGCTTTCTGTTCCTTGCTGCCTTGCAAAATTTTTCATAAATATAAAATGCTTAATTATGGTTTTGAATTAGTTGCTTAGTACTGATCTGGTTTGACTCTGAAGGCTTTGGTGCTCAACCCAGGTAGAGTGAAATCATCTGAGATAATGCTGAGATTTCAAACATTAAATCTAGGTGTGTTTTCAAGATGGATAACACAATTTTATTCTTAAATAGTAAAAAGATTTTTGAACTTCTTTTGCTCTTAACATCACAATTGTACTGCTAGAGATTAGAAAATCTTTTCTTCTGCTTCTGACAGCTGCAAATTAGTTCATTTCTGGGGCAAAATTTGGCTCCCCTTGCCCCTAGCCTCTCTGTGGCTGAAGCACAATCACACATACCATTTGAAAAAAAAGAAAAAAAAGGCATCTGGGCCTAGGAGTCAATGGAGAGGTTTACTTAGAGGAACAGGCTGGAAACAAGGGCCCTCTTACTTTCCTAAATTCCTAGCTCAATTAGTGTGCACTGATTAAAATGACCAGTTGCCAGGAGAATATTGATTTGGAGGTCAGCGTGAAAAAATTTAAGTAGGGTAGTAAAAGAGCATGTTAATGCTGTGAGAATTCAGGCTCTCCAATGTTCAAGTATTCAGGATTAGCTTCCAGAGCCTAGTTTGAAACCGCCTCATGTTTTCTAACCACATCTCCTAGAAGAGATGAACCCGTAGGACCCTTAGTGCTCTTTGAAAGATAGTGCTGTTGCTAGTTGCTGGATAAGCAGGTGTATTTTTGTGATCTTTTTTGATGTTTTGATAAAATTCAAAACTTCTAGGTGCTTCTTCCTTTCTTTCTTTCTAAGACTTCTGCAAGTGTCTCTTATAATCATTCTGACATAGTGGAAGTGGCTACCAGCATATCTGGAAGGGCCAAAGGAGAAGAGAAGGAACCCTATAATAAGTGGGAATTTATTTGAAAATTAGAAGCAGTAGAGGTTGTTGAACTGAAGCAACATCTGGAATTTCTTGAAAGATTCTGGGTTGTGTAGATTAAAACTTCTGTTTATGTGCAGATATTCTTCTGCTGCTGTCTCCTACTTGGACCTACCACAGACAATGTTCTTATCTTGTTTTTAGTAGTCATGCCCATGTCGTAGTTGGCAATGGGAACACCCGTTGTCATTTTCACTAGAGAAGAGCAGCCTGAGCTGTGCAGCCTGAGGTAGCTTCTAAAGGGAGTTGCTTAAGGCTGGGATTGAGACCTGCTGGTTGGACAACATGAGGGTTGGACAACTGAACTGCCATGGTTTGTACCTGTCCTATAGCTAAAAGACTTCAGGCACCTGTTAGGAGTAATAACTCATGGCAAAGGACTGACTCTTCCTCCCTGCTTTCACACACAGTACAGAGATTTAAGTAATTTTTGGTTATTGCATGTTTTCAGGATGTGTTTGGCCATGGGTTTGCTTTTTTTAATATGATTAACTAAAATCAAACATTAGCAAGATTTAATAATAATTGGAAGTTTTATGAAATTGGCAACTTCTCTTGAAAATTTGGGATACTGTGCGATGCTAACTGCTGCAGAGGACTGGTGCTTAGTGTTTCTGCCTTGTGCAAGCGGTTGCAGGCTGCTTTTCCCCAAGTTTCTTATCTGATACGGAGAGTGAGTGAGCTCTTTAGTGTAGTAAACAGATGCACGGTATTACAGTGATGCATACCGCATATTCCTCGGCTTCCAAATGCTTGTGCACCAAACCTGTTCCAACACATGACTGAGATGTGTAATTTCTGGTAGTGAATTTCTCCACTTTCTCAAGAAAGCAGTAAAGAAATGTAATTGCTGGCTTTTATGTATGCTTTTAAAGCATAACTTAATTAAGCCTAACCTATTCATTCATCTCACCTGATGTCTTTTGCAAGGGCCCGCATACTTCTTCCTTCCCTTGCAATCTACTTCTACCTAGCAAAACAAGAAAGAAAACATTTCCTGAAAGGGTTGATCAGTGATTACGGTGATCATGTGTGAATAATAGAATCTGCAAAGAAATATTTTATGCATACGTGTATACTGGATTTGTATCCTTGTGCATACACTGTTTGCGCTAGTTATATAAAGGCCGTAACATTTGTTTTTAGGATTTCCAAATGTGTGATAGTTCTTTGCAGAAATCATCATTTGAGTTAAGCGGCTAGCTCACTTGCATACATTTACTTTTTTGTTTCCATTAAAGTCAAAGGCTTGTTGAGGCTCTTAGAAGTTTAAGTAAGATTCTTGACAATAGTGATAAAAGAAAAAAGTGGTCCAGATGTACTCTTTATGTATAGCAATATTTGAGGAATCTTGTTTTCCTGAATGGCAACATGGATGCGTAGGATTCTGCTGAATTATCAAGCCATGTAGCATATCGCATTGATATGTGAATGTCTTCTGTTATGTTGTCGCTATATCCTGCTTGTTTATTGTGCGTGGGATGGGAAGGTCGTGTGTTCAGAGTCCAGCAAAGTCTTGTGCTGCCCTGCTCCCTCGAGAGAGGCATGTTTTCTGGCATCAGTGTGATTCATGGGGCATACCATCTAAGATTAGGCAAACTGATTTCGCTAGGCTCCCTCTGCTCTGTGGGGGGAGGAGAAGGCAGCTCCAAGGAAGAGCTGAATTTCAAATCATTCCTGAATACATACTTTGCACCCAGCTCTTTCTAGTACAGACTTCTGTGACTCTTTGGCATCTGTTGGGGAGGGGAAACAGGACAAGACTGAATGAGTCACCACCAGAAACTTTCATACCTGTCAGACTGCATGATTAGTGTTGGAATCGCCTGGATGGTCTTTGATACTGAAGCCAAGGTGTGTATATGTGCCACGAGGAAATGTGGGACAAGGTTGTTTTTAAAAACAATAATAAAAAGCAATACTACAGAAGTATGGAGTTAAGTAGGCTTTACTCTGGTTTACATTTCATGAGCTAGTGCGTGTGCATCTTAGTTGCTTAAACATAGCTTAGTGTTTTAGTATTTGTCTATCCTCAGTCTCGAGAAATATGTTTGAGACCTTGTCTCTAGAAATGATTGGCAAGCCAGCCCTTAAAGATAAATTTAACTTCTACCAGCAAGTTAATTCTAATGCCAGTTCAATTTATAGCAGTTCGCCAGATAAAACAAACTGTACCAGAAGCAGGATTCCTGTTTCTTTGACTGCAGAAGTTTTGATCAGTAAGATCTGAAGAACAAATGTGGTGGGGTGACAAACTGAGTTATGAAGATGCTGCTAACAATGTTGTCTTAAACAGATTTAAGCAGAGCAGGCAGAGACTTTGATGTGACATAAACTGAAAATGACAAAAGAGTGTGAACCAGAATATGCTTTTCCCAGAGTAGTCAGTTTACTGCTTACTGGCTACGTCTAATTTACCAAAATAGTTAATTTGGTGGTCCAAATTAAGAGAACGGTCCACTTTTTTATTTGAATCCTGTAGCCCTTTGTCAAGCAGTCAAAAGGGTATCCATTGGTTAAGTGAAATGTGAGTATCCTCTTGGATATGGCAGGGCATATGTGTGGGAAGTGATGGGGATGCAAGCATTCTGGTCAAGACCAGCTCTGCTGCGTTAAGTAAAACTGGCAAAAATATGTATGCAACTCAGAATTGCCTAGAGACATGCAGAAGTCAAGCTCCATGTCCAGGTTAGGGGCCCAAGTCCCTAGGGAAGTAATATGCAAAACCCTAGTGCAGGTCTCAGATTTGGTATTGTGGTTTTCAAGTGTGCATGGCTCTGGTGAACTAGCAGCACTTCTTCAAGGCCTATATACTAATTTAATTTCTTTTTGTATCTGGTTATTGTATTTTTTTTTCCTGAAGTCACTGGTTACTGAGGTGGTCTTTTGCCTGGTGTTTTAAGATCATCCAAAAGGTCAACTAGACTTTTTTTATTTTTTCCTGATGTGAGTAATATTCGGACTTACAATTCTCAAATAAAATATGCTGTGGAGCATTTCTAGTCTTGTGTGTTATCCATGTAGCCATATATCATGCAGCTCAGAACTTGTTTGTTTATTTAGTGATTCTCATTCTAATTTTGCTTGGGGCTATTCTTAATGAATGGAAAGCAAAATATCAGAATAGAGCAAAGGGTAAAGATCTGATGACAACCTGTGGAGTCGTCTTACATTCATGTTAATAATAGACACATAGGACTTAGTCTAGGAAAATGTATAATATAAATAAAATGTAATAAATGCATATGTGAATGTAATAAAAATTAAATGTGTAATATAAATATAATATAATCCAGTAATATAACCAAATCCTAATTCATTGGGATATGAAAAGCTGCACTTGGTTAAAATTGAAAAAAAGTAGAATTAACTTGGTTCATTTTGATGAAGACACTTTAAGCATCCCTGACACTTGCATAGCTGAGATTTGATCTAAAAAATTTTAGGGTAACTAAGAATAAAAGACCCAGACAGCTATTGAGCATATGGCTTGTATTTTGGCATTGCTCTAATTGCCTGAATCTTAGAAAATTAGCATAAATGATTAGGTAGCTATTGAATTTATGTGTATGTTTGTGAAACAGTGTGTGTGTGCTGACCTAAATTTTTTCTTTTTATTGCTTTTCTGTGGAGAACATATCTTCTTGATTTCTTTTCATGGCTTGCACTTAATACTGTTTTGATTCCTAAATTACAAATAGTTTCAGCTAAATATATTTCTAATGTATCCACATGAAAAACACATATTTATGTTGTGCTTTCTTGCAGGGGCTGGTGTTTTTTTCCTTTCTTGTGCCGAAGGAGAGCAGATCAGCTTTCTGTTTGACTGTATCGTCCGTGGCATCTCCCCGACGAAAGGCCCTTTTGGTTTGCGTCCAGTACTACCAGGTTAATAAAGGAAGTATAGAGTAACTGAGCAAAGTAGGAATTTGCTATGTCTAGCACTTATTGCTGTGATTGTAAGAACAGCTTGCAGACACTAAGGGTATAGAAACTGCAAAGTAGTTTTCATTCTGAAATGTCACAGTACAGATTTATCAGTTGAATGTACCCAGTTTCCCCCTGCTGCTCTGGCTCATTCATATTTCTAGTGATGTTGCTAACTTCAGCCTTCCTTATTTAACAGTACTAAAATATGGCAATTTGAATTGAAAGGAACCCTAACCTTTAGTTCTAAGCTTCCACAGTTCAACTTGGATCCATGTCTGCATTACTATTTTGATAGTTTAATGGAAAACTAACTTCTAGGGCATTTCAAGTTCATCCAAAACACTTAGAACTAAGACTTGCCAACCTTAGAAAACTTTGTCAGACCTCCGCATCACATTTCAGTTTTGCAGCTTGAACGTTTCTGATGTGCAATGATTAGATTCCTTTTCCTATTTCATGGTAAACGCTGCATGCACTGTAATGTTCAGAGAGTAAATTAGATGACATCATAGTAAGCCCTGCTGCCTTTTGACTTTAGCAGATGAAGAAATGTAATATTGAGTCGGAATGACCACGTCAAACAGGGCAAGAGTGAGATTGCTGTGCGATTTCTGCAACGAGATTGCAGAAAAACATCTGTGAATTGGCAGTGGGAAATAGTGGGAATAGGCTGCAAGAATGGTGAAAGAAGAGGTGGGAAATACTATAAATAAAGAGTTTCTGTTTAAGTGTTAGGCAGTTAATAGATTTTTGATGGGGTTTTATCGCTGTTATACAATTACGATAATTGCAGGAAGGAAATGTGGTGAAAAAGACTAGAACTGGATGCGAAACTTGTGGAAATAAATTACGAAAAGTTAGTTAATGTAAATGCAGTAGACCCAAGACTCAGTTCATGTCTTCTTTCCCATAGTCATAACACTGAAGTAAATAAAATAATCAAGCAGAGTATTAGGCAATAAAACATCATTCTTCTTATATAATGATCTGTGTTTGCATTCAACTAAGTGGAGTGTTAAAAAAAAGCAAACAACAGAAAAAGAACAGCAACAGAAACCTGAAAAACAATGCTGATACTTAAAGCTTGACTGTTGAATGCATATTTTTCTGCATATCTAAAACTGTATTACACATATGCAACTTCTAAGTCTTTCATTTAATGAAAATTTTTGTCCAGAAAAATTAAGCCTACAAGGAACTATTCTGTTGTCTTTTTGTTACTATTTTTTTTAATTTTAATTTTAGATAGCACATTCTTTGAAAAATCTTTTTTTTTTTTAGAGGCACGTAGAAGTAAATCTGCTTTTGCATCTTACTTATCAACTCTGGCATTTGTGGGTTGTTATACACAGCCACATAACACATTCCCTTCCCTCCGTCAAGAACTCTGACCTCACTGAAGTGCACAAAGTGGATGTGGACTATTCTGGGTATGATTTGGTGATTTTTTGTAAGGGAAGACCTCTTTTCTGATGTCTTTTTCATTTGTGTTCTGTGCTTGATAGGCTTACAGCTAAAATGAGGTGGAGATGTACTGAGCAACTCCATTTCACCTTATTTCCCTGGACAGGAGCAGTGTTCTTTAAGGAATTATGCTCATGTTCTTGCAGACTCCTCTGCAGCCATTTTTCCAAGATACTTTGACCCCTCAAACTTATATTTCCCTGTATCTTTACCCTTGTCTCTTCCAGTTTGTTGTCACCTCCTATGTGCATGCCCCTTCATAGAAAATTTTTATTTTTTGTGTTCTCCTTCATTTTTTATCTCATGCAGAAGCTTGCACAGTTATGTTTAAGGCACACAGACGTGTACAATACTAGTCGATTCATCCATAAACTAATTTTCTTTATCTAGTATGCTGTTACACGATATGTACTATTGCTTGAAAAGGTCAAGTGTCTACCAGCTGCATACTGTATCTGGCAAAAGTACTGAAATTCACCCAACCTTTTGAAAGAGTTAGTTATGAAACAGATTAATCATCTGCGCACTTCAGGTAACTAGATCAAAACTTCCAGATAGGGGATTCTACCAAGAAACTTTCTTATTTACTGCAGTGCAGAACGATACACAGCCTCAGCTGTGCTTTATATATGCAACGTTCTGCTTTTGTGTGATTTAAAAGCTTTTATAGGAAGCAACCTTCTCTCCACAGTTAGCTATTTGAATTTGGCTTCTTGCTGTTGCCTGTACCTTTCCAACTTAAACATGAAATATGTTTGAGTAACTCTTCAGTGTTTTCAAGAAAGGAAAACACACAAAGGACAGTTGTACGGAGAAAAGACTATAATGTGGTGAAAGAAATGTCACATTGACAGTATTATTATGTTGGGTGCCAACATAATAAGTGTTAATGCCCACAGAACAAATATCTAGAGATGTTATGCAGTCAGCATCTGCTTATTCTGTCTTTGGAAAAAGGGTAATGAACGAAGCCAGTGGCTTCACGTACAAACAGCTCATATTAACATATGAGTTAAATGGAGTGCTGAAATACTTAAGCGTTAGCATGAAATTAATAGGAAATGATAGAGACTTGTTTGAAGAGGACTGGAAGGTGACCAGTTTTCTGACTTTTACTTCTCATACTGATTCTTTAAACAAATGTAACCTGCCTAGTATCCGAAAGGAGTTTGAAAACTGCACGTGCAAGGGATACTTGCTCAAGTACAATATTCACATCTTTTCAGGATTGTAGTTTTAAAAAATAACATTATTTCCTTAAAAGCTTGATGTTCTTGTAACATAGATATATGATTACTGTATGTATTTGATTATGCCATCTATAAAATATGTAATGAAAAAGCTGTGCAGTGGAACTGGTAAACAACTGACCATTGCAAGGTGTCAAAATCTGGTCTAATCTCTCATAGCCAACCTGCTTTGAGCAGCAGGTTAGACTAGAGAACTCCCGAGATCCCTTCCAACCCAAATCGTGCCTTTTTGGAAATGGGTATGAAATGAATATGAATATTCTCGTGACAAAAATAATTCTGTTATGTGTACATCCAAAATACAGTGGGAAAGGAAAAGAACATTAGATGTTTTAAAGTTTACTGCTGTGTGGTACTTATTTTGGGAGTCCATTAATTCTACAAAATTGTACCAAAATACTCCTATTGGTGGCTCCATTAGCAGACTGGAGGTTTTGATTTGTGAAAGACTGCGTGATCAGGTCTCAAATTTAAGACATATGACATTGAATGTGAATGCAAAGGCACTGTAGGTATCTGTAGATGTTTTTAGGCAGTGTAGCATTTTAAATAAGGAACTCATTTGAGTGACAGGATGTCTTTGGATGGCTTGTTTTTCCCAGCTACTAGTTGGAAGATAATTGCTGTAATTGGTTACTTGCAACTTGCAATTTTTTTCTTGAGAAGGTATTTAGAAAACAGAGCAGAGAATTTTATGTTCTTGGCTTGACAGAAGTCTAGGTATTGACAGAGTAATGAATCACTGATTGCATGGTTTGTAATCTATACTGAATTTGCATGCATATTATCTGAGGAATGTTTGTTTATCAGGTGTGCATTGAATTCCTTCTTTTCACTAGCAAAATTCGTCTTGAATGCCAAACGTGAACACAGCAAAGGCCCAACAGCCGATCAGTGATATCTTTGATCAGTGGGCAGATCAGGACTCTCTAAATCTGGCTAGGGCTATGGGACAGCCTAGTCCTGCAGGCTGGAAAGACCCCAAGTGAAATGTTGATAGTCTTGACTCTCTCTATTAATTTTAGAAGCTTTTTCAGACTGCTTTGTGACTGACTGGAAAGTGTGCAGTGCTGCTTGCTGAGGATCTATCTGATGCTCTTTCTTTTTGTTGAAGCTTGATACACCTTTGGCCATTGCAAGACAGCTCTGTGGCTGCCTTCTGCAGTATCTGTACCAAGTGGATCCTCCTCAAACTTTTAGGACATCTTGTCATTCCTCCAGACATCTTACAAGGTGTGGAGATGTTAGCATTAAGGTGAGGGTCCAGGCCTTGTTTGCAAATGTGCCTACAGTTACAAAAGAAGAAAGAAAGGAGAGATGTTCAGCCTAACGTATCTAACTTTGTTTAATGAAATAATTAACCAATGTTGCATTTCAAAGCTGTGTATAATCAAGCATATCTTAGGTAGCTGCTGACTTGACTTGATACATTTTTTCCTGACAGGTGCTTACTGAACAACCTTGGAGCTTTAAATTACTGTGACACTTAATTCATGTGTTACCAAAGTATTCAAAATATCCCATGATGAGCAGCTGAAGTGGCTTTAATGAATACCTGCCAACGTAATATAAAAACAAAATCTCCATCAGAGGCATTTTTAGTCCAAGCAAATTAGTCCAAGCAAATCCTTCCCCTTTGCCCCAAAGCAGTGTTTAAGAAGATTTCAATGATTACCTCACACAAAATATTTTTCTTCATAGCAAGGAATCAATTTTTATTTGGAAAATGATAAAACAACTTCTTAATAGAAGGACCTGAGTGAGCTTAACTGCCTAGATTCCACGGGAATAAATCATGTTATAGGATACATTTGTTTAGAGTTTGGGAGATGAAAATACTAATTGCTCTTACAGTTGTGTTGGAGCTACTGCAGGATGTTGTGTGGGCAGAAGCTGTCTGAACTTCCTTGGACAGCTGTCTCAGTACCGGTCATGCTGCTTCTGTCCTCCTTAGTTAGTAATATGGCAAATTACTACAGTTATTCAGAAGCTTTGTATTGTGCATGCATAAGGTATAGGACGATGCTAACAAATCCAACTTTACTGTTGAAAACTCCCTTGTTTTTACCATTTTTTTAGGCCATATTTCTACACTCATGACAGCAGGTCATAGATTATGCCTTCCAGTAAGACTGGTCTCTGAAAGGAGGCTGTCAGTGACTTCAGTCCGTAGTCTGATCTCGTAGCAAAACCTCCTGAATAGTGCTTGATAGTCTGTAACCAAAAATACTCGTATAAGAATCTGCTGCTTCCAGAGAATAGTATTGAGTGTGTTTTCTGTAGAAGTCTTGCTTATTAGCAGAGAAGATTAAAGGCAAAACAAAGACTTCAGTAAGACTGATGGGCAATTATTTTTAATATCTAAGACTTCAAGTCTATGTATGTTTGGGAGGTTTTGAAGTTGTTTCTCTAGATATTTCCTAGTACTTGCTGAGAAAGGATTCTTCTAATCAGTCTTCTGCAAAACTGTGCAATGAGTGATCACAGTACATAACTATGAACCCAGTTTTATAGATAGCTTTTATACACAGGCAATCCTTAAGGGGAAGTTTAACCAAAAGTTACCAGTCCTGTTGGACAGATGGTATGCCTAGAGATTTCATGTTCTTGGGTGAAACCTGTTGTGTTCTGTAGCTGTGTAGCTGATAGGGAATTTGGCTTCTAGAAGCAATTCAATGTGAAATACAAACTTACTGATTTGCTTCAACTTCCCTTCTACCTACCCAGCTTGTAATTTATTATAGGCTGTTTTTGCAAGATAGGTAGCTTGACCAGGTTTTGTAAAACTATATCTTTTGCTGTCTCTAAGAGGGCTATCAGTTACTAAAAAACTAGTAGTTGTGTATGTACCGTGGTAACATTCTGAAAATCTATATTTATCAAGTAATCATATTCTGTGGAAAGTGGAAGGATCTTTCCTACTGACAGTCCTTTGCTGTGGGAAGGGTTAGTGTCTGTTGCATCTTGGTTTGACTAATTTGCTGATATGTTATGCCAACTTTATACTCAAAGTGCTCGTAGAACATCTTTGTTGAACCTGTTTGGACATAAGGGCATTTAACTAGATACAGCAAAGTAACTGGAGCAGAGGACATTCAAAAATAGATTCAAGCAGCAGCTGGCAACACTGTATGCTGCTGAGCAGATCCTTCCATAGACCTGTCTGGGTTGTACCGTGGGTGCTGGTGGCCAAATCTTGTATTTTCCTTTGGCAGAGGTACATATGGAAGCATTGGGGGTTTCGTTTGAGTAAGCAGTTACATAGGTATAGTCAATGTCAATAGTTACACAGAACTAGTCAATGCTTAATATGAGTTGTATTGCAGGGGAAATAGGAATGGAGACCTAACAAAATAATCCATATCAAACAATCCTCTTTTCTGTTCTTAAAGTTAAGTTTGGAAAGTGTCAGACACTGACATCGAGCATTGTTTGAGCTGGGAGACACAGAGGTCACAGACCCTGTTTGTCACAGGCGTTGTTGCCTTGTTCCTGTTAGAACGTCTTGGAATTCCAGCGTGCGCTGTTACAGAAGGGCTCTGTGTGTGTCTGGTTTGTTCTGCTAATCTCATCCAGCTTGCAGACTGCTAAAGATGGAAACCCTCTCTATACGGCAAAGAAAGTAGCATTGTCACTTCTGCTCCTGTCACACACTCGGATCTATCCAGGGCAGGTCAGAAAGTGAATGCAGTTAGGGAGGAGAGATGTGGCAGCTTGTTTCTCAGGTAGTTACTAATGTAGGGTCTCCCATGGAGCTTCAGCTCACCTGGAAATGATCATTCCCCTGGTTGTGAGCTTGCTTTGACTGCTGTGTTGACAACTTCAAACTCAAGTCTTTTAAAACTGAAAGACCTGAGGTGAAAATGAAACATTTCTTTCATCGTTTCAACTGTTTTTTATCTTACTAACTCAGCCACAGCAACGTGCAGCACTTTTCATCCTTTTTTTCCTCTTATTAAATGATTTAGTGATTGAATGTTTTTGTGGTGTGCTACTACTACCCAGGTGATCAGATATACAAGAGTAGCAGTTGTGAGGAATCTAATCTGTTTTATCTATCATTAATCCTTTCCCTATATTATAAGTAAGAGCGACTGAAACTTCTGATGATTAACAAGTTAGCAGACCATATCTTTTGCAACTGCTGAACATGACATGCTTGTCAGTGCTGTTTGAAGAAATCTGCAAGATTTTCTTGGGATAACGGTTATGGTTACTTCCAACATCTGGTTTTATTGTTCCTGCTTGGAAACAAAACGGTTTAAAGGAAACCGGCCTATTTTTCTGATGAAAGTTCTTCCACATTCTGTATAACTTTTCGTCTTTCTCTCTGTTGGAATGGAAGGAGCCTTCTTCAGTGAAGTAATTTCAGCTGGAATGGCAAGCTCACTAAAATATATAGGGAAAATGCCCTGCAGTATATTTTAGTAGTGTTTTTTACCATTCTAAGTTGTCTTGTATTTAACATGGAGAGCTCACATGTTGCTTATTTCATCTCTGCCTTCTGAACTTAATGGCCTTCTGAACATCAAACTTGAAAGTGATGTCTTTGTAAATAGGTGATCTGGATTGGAAGGTATCAGTTTAATCACTGTGACTCTATGATGTAGATTTGTAAATTTGTTGGATGAAAAATTTGGTCTTTCTCACTGATAAATTCCCAATGAGTTCAGTGAAGCCAGGATACGTTTTACAGGTCACATGTTAATTTTCAACCCCTCTAGACCTGCTGGATGCTAATTACCTCTGTAGCTATTGCTTTTGGTGTTGTGCTCTTCAGGGTTCTGCCCTGGTGGTAATTCTTGCAGATATTTGGTATAATATCTGAAAGTTTTTGACACTTAAACTTATACCTTATTATGTAGCATTTCTCCCAGATGTGCTTGAAGGCAGATTGTCCCATACGTTTTCCCATCAGCTTTTTTTCTCTCCTGTAGTAGAAGATCAAACATAAGAACAGAGTATCTAACATAAGACTATGTCTTTGATTTTCCCTTGGTTTTTATATATTTTTCATATTTCTTCTTTTATATTTATTTGTTTTCTGTTCCTTTTTAAAGATCCAAGTACAAATCCAACCTATTCAGAAGAAAGATTGGCTCATGAAGCTTTGCAATTAGAAAAGCGCTTGAGCTTGCTGTCCCATACAAGTCGCCAGGGCAGTGGAGGTGAGAAATGTCTTTAGTTAAATAAAATTAAATTATGTTTTTTCCTTCCAAAGCTTTAGAAGTGTGTGTATGTATATAATTATAAAATGCTGAGGTTAAAAGAAAAATAATAGAGAAATGGTCAAGAGATTTGATTTGGCTGCTGTTGCTTGTGGGGCCGTTCTTTAACAGCATTGTCTAAAATCCGTTGACGCTGATTCGAGTTTTTTAGCCAAACAGAGTGAACTTTGGATCAAACACTATTAACACAGCAAAATCCTTTAGTATGCTGAATCATACTGAATTTCTGCACGTGCAACTTCAAAAGAACGGTCTGTGTCAAGTTTGATACCTGCTTGAGTACTTGACTCACTCCAGCCTGTGGGATGAGGCTGAGGCTTACAGCACGTTTTTGTAGTACAACCTAGGACTCCTGTGCTTTGCTACTAAGCGTTGTTATTCTTGTTCTTCATTGTGGTATCTGTGCATGTCCTTTCTGGAGTTGTTTACATGTCAAAGTAGAATTTGTGTCTAGCACGGGAATTGTAAAAGGGCCTATACCCTGAACTGCCATTTGAATTATTTAATAACAGAAGTTAGATTTTCAAAACATCTGCTTTGCTCTTGATCCTAAAGCCTACAAGCCTAAAAATGGCCCTGTGAAGATCCTCAAGAGCTTAATTAATGTGCTTCTACACCAGTCCATGGCTACTTTAGTCTTGACACTGCTGAGTCATGTGGTTTGTGACTAAATTCCACTGAGACCTCCTGAGTTTTTTCTTAGTTAGCTAGACTTGACTAGACTGATGGAAAACAAATGAGTCTTGATAGAGAAACATACCTGTGGTTTTTTTACTCCAGTCACTCTATTTAGAAAACATGTGGCCCGACTTTGTGTATATTCTCTGCTTGAGATTGCTTGAATTTATGACCTGATTCTCCTAAGAATGTTATAATCCTCAGAGAATGAGGAATCCTGGAGTAAGATTTTCATATTCTGTTATTTGAGTTTTGCATAGGAAAATTAAATATTTATGTTTATGGGATGTATTATCACAACAAGACTGTCCCTGTAGGTTTGGTGGGAGGACATTGGCCTGAATCTAGGTTCTCTCACTGCATTGGAGAACATGTAACTCTACATAGAGCATTTTCTTCCAGACTGTGGGAGTGCTTCCCTTTCAAAGTTTTAAAGTGCCTAAAATATTTGTCTAAGAGAAGTGATTTCAAATAAATTCAACAATCTTATTTTTTCAATAAAAATATATGTTTTTGTAAGCAGAATAACTTTTATTTAACAAGTATATTTCTTCTTTGGGGCATGTTTCTGAGAACTACACTAATATTTTTGTAATTCATGCCTTCTGTCTAGACAGCTGTATAATTTAATCTCAGGAGTTATGCTTAACACAGGGGTCACAAGCCAGTGTAATGCAGTGGACACTGGGATAAAAGAAAGGATTAGATTTCATGGGATAAACACTGCTATTTCGTGATAGTATATATCAAGAATTACTCCATGAAGAGCAAAAGAATTTTGCCACTTTACCCTCAACACCTGAAAATAGAAATAGCCTAGTAACATCAGAAGTTGAAGTAACAATTTGCAGTGGACCCTTCCTCTTTCTACCCCACCTGGCAACTTATTGCCCAAGATTTAAAATTAATAAAATTAATTAAAATTACTAAGTGCAAAATGATGTCCTGCTGTCAACCTTTGATTTCACATTGGTTTTCTTAAGGAGGAAGGAATAACACTGTGGACTGTGTGTGCTGCTACAAGAAAGTGTTTTTGTGTATGTGTGTGTGTAATGTTTGTGTTTTGTCCTTATGCCCTTTCATGCCAATGTTTAATTTTTTTTCTTCCATCTTCTGTCTTGGATAGTAGTCGTTACCTGCAAAAGTGTCCGTGCATCAGTGAGAAAAAAAAATATTGCAACATGTGCATAAATGAATAATGGAAGATCGTTTTATATAGAGATATGTAAACATTTTCATAATACTATTATTCTCATTTTTGTTTGTTACAGTGATGTATAGTTGCATTTTAGTATGGATATTATAGTGAAATGTAGGAGAGCTCAAAGGAGAGAACAGGACAGTCTTAAGTTTGATTTTATTTTTGCGGTCTCTTTAACATTCACTTTGTCATTCAGATAAGATTTAAATAGAGAAAAAAGTACAAATAAGATAATCATTTGATTGATTCAGTTCCAATAGAAACATGGAAGTGTGTTATATGGCTTTGGGTTATAGTAACAAGGTTTTCTTCAGAGCATCATCAGCTATTCTGCACATGGGACTTTGTAACTGTTCCCTGTGCTACAAGATAGGAGTGTCTGAAATAAAACTAGTTAACTGTATGGAAGTCAAATATGGTTGAAAAGGGGACAACTTGGCGCATAAACTCTAAAAATTTAGCCCTGAATGTATTATGTTCCATAATGTGGTAGGGTTATGGCAAGGCAACATACTATTTGCACGTAATTTTTCCCTTGGGGATAGGAATTATTACAGGAATTCTGGCTTTCTGACAGAATTTACCCTTACGAAAAACAGATGGAATCTGAGAGTCCTTTCTGTTTATACATACTTGCCATGCTTCAGTCTGTCAGTTGTGTTTTAAGCATAGGTTGATGCATTTTCTTCTTTTCTAGGAGACGATAGAAGTCTTTCAAGCTCGTCTTCAGATACCAGCCACTCGGATGTTAGTGTTGGGAGCAGATTGACAATTTGGCCTGAACAGTCTTCAGCCAGCACTTCTCAAGAGAGTCACGGACTGGCAGCTGCAAAGGGCGTTCATCTTGGGGAAGAGAAGACCCTTCCAGAAGGGGCACGTGGCACAACAAAACCACCTCCAAAGCCTCTTCGATCCAGACAGCTACAGGACATAGGTCGTCAGAGTTCTTCTGACAGTGGAATAGCTACTGGTAGTCATTCTTCTTACTCTGGAAGCTTCTCTTCCTATGCTGGGAGCTTGGACATTTGCCATGGTGATGAGTTTGGATCATTGCTAAGCTTGCAATTGAACTTTCCTTCGGATCAGAATTTATGTACTTGTCCTCCTAGTGAGCCCCAGAGAGGTGCGGGATCGGAGTATCAGGTTCCCAGCTCTCTCAGACATATTTATGATAAACCCAGGAGTTTGTTACAGGCAGCTTCTAAAGACGTGCAACCGAAAAGTGCAGATTCCATGCTACCCAAGGACCAGGCCGTGTCACCTCAAGGTGCTAGTGAAAAACTGCTACTACCACACTTGGAAGCACTCAGGCTACCTGAGCACAGCCAGGACAGAGGGAGACCTTCATCCTTACTTGCAGAAAGCAGCAAGGACTCAAGTGATGAGACGTATGTGGATTTTGTTTCGAGGTGGTCAGACACAAAACCACAAGGACAGGTGTCAGACTCCAAAAGTAGTGAGTTATCACCACCTAGTGGGGCCTCAGCTGACCCCTATGACACATGTAGCCCCCACCTTGGGATGACAAGAGCTCTTTTTTCAGCTTGTCCAATCTGTGGTGGACTAAAGGTAAATACCTAACAGTGAGCAGATGCTAACAAGCCTTACTTAATATGGCATGATTAATTTAAAATGACTGAAGTTGCAAGTCATAAATACTATTGTTTCCTTTGTAATTTGAATTGGTAATAACTTTTGTGTTGTTTATGCTCAAGTTGAGAGGCTTAGCACACAGTTTCCTCAAAATCTGTGCCGGAGCAAGAAAACACTGCACAATATAGAGCATCAATCATTACTTTTAAATTGGCCGATTTTGGTTTTGGGTGTATGTGAGTGGCTTACAGAAACAGAAGCTTTACAGGCACGAGAGGGCTGAATTTGTGATATGATAGTAGTTTAGCATGAAGGACAATGATCTGTCTTACTGCTGGTATTTCAAAAGAAGAAAAAAGGGAGGTCAAATAGCGTGTGCTGCTCTTTTGGTGGCCACAGTACGTATTTTTTTTATTTTATTGATGTTTTTCTTTTCTTTGTCATTGTAGTTTGAGCATGTCTTGCACAAGAATACAGATTAGCAAAGCTTCTTACTGGGGAAAGAGAAGATCATCAAGTTAGCATGGCAATTCATAGCAGATCAACTAATCCAGTACTATATTTGTAACTGGCCAGTGACAGGTACTTTAGAGGAGATGTATGAAAACTTATTAATGCTGTACTACCAGGACAGTGTATTTGCAGGAAAAATTTTTTTGATCACCAGTCACATAAAAACTTAAAACCTGGAGCATGAAAATTCATATGCCCTTCTAAACACATTTCCTAGTATCTGCTACTGTGACTGATATTCCTATAAGTTCTTTTTGAACACTGCTAAATTCTTGGCTTTTTATGGCAGTAAGCTTTATACATTGCATGGAGAAAATATTTCTGTTTTTACCTGTTCTGGAGAAGATCTTTTTGGTGAATGTGTTTGCTAAGCTAGAAGAAGGTAAAGCTGTTTGTGTTGGTGAGCTGTTGAAAGACTGGGAAGGTTAGAGGGAGTGCCCAAATTAAGGAATGTGTGAAGTTGGGATTCAACAAGAGAGACTTTTGTTTGAGGAATTAAGTGTTGCCTCTGAAGAGTGTACATTTTACTTGATTGTGTGGGATTACATAAATCACTTCTGTGAAAAGGACTTGAGTTTATACTAAGTTATGAAAGAAATATTAATATATTATAAACTTGTGGGATTGTTTTCTTCTCAGGAGGTATTTCATGCATTTGCATCATTGACTGTCTTAATGTGTCTGAAAACTAGAAAATGCTCTCTGCCTGTGGTGCTTGTACAGCCTCTGTAACAGGACCTCGGATGTTACTTTGTCATGTGCTTGCAGCATTTGGGAGGTAGGAAGGCGCCAGTGTGACAGGCTAAGGTTGTGTCTACACTGATCGTTAGGATCAGTGTTCTTCCAAGACCATCCTTGCCAGCCATCAGCACCAAAGGCCCTCACTAGACCTCTAGCCTAATTCTGAAAGCTTAGCTGGATGCAAGGGCCTGAGATTCAGCCTCCCACTTCTGTTCTTTCTGCAGTACAGGCAGTGGGGTGCATAGCAGTGTATCTGCTGCTGGCTTCCTCTGTCTGCTGCCTGTAGTTAGAGAGAAGTAGGGACAAATGCGAAAGACTGATTCCTAGAAGGGCTCTGCTCTGGGATCAGAAACCTCTAAGATGGCTTTTTTTATAGGCAGTGAGTAAAGAATTAGTTAAGGTACAGTTAGCTCACATGGTCTAAATGTTTCTGGATGATCTGAATTGTCAGTTTACACATGAATTTATCAAAGTTTACCCTGGACGTCCGTGGCAGACAGGAAGCTGAAAGCGAGTATTCCATTCTATATCTTCAAAGCCATTAAAGGCTAAATTATGTCACTCCTTTAACTGCCTATTGACCTCAAAAACATACACATCCACAGCTTTTATTGCAAACTGCTGTTTGGTTTCCTGGTGTTTCTAGTTACCTTAATAATATCAGTTGGCAAGAATTTCAGGAATTGTCAATATTTAAACAAATTTAGTGAAACACTGGTGCAACATTCTTACTAACCCCTTTAGCATGAGATATGCACATCTGTTTGTTATCTTTTTTCCTACCCATTTTTTAAGCATTTGGGAAAGAAGTCTCATTAAATGGAATTATTCATAGGTTGATTTTACTTTTGAAAGAAAAAACAACCTTTTGATACATTGTCCTGAACCATCAAGATGAGTTATTTCAGCAGTATTTAATGGACACTGTCTTTGGCTTTTCTTATGATGAATACAGTGAAAGCACAAACCCATACGCTGTAACTAAAAAATTCTTATTCCTTCTACTTGGACAGAATATGTTTAAGATGCAGTTAGAGCCATGACAAGTTGATTTATGGATTAATGAAGACACCAGGTTTTCATGTTTATTCAAATTCATGCTCAAAAGAATTTAGTGTACCAGTGCTTGGAGTTCCTTTGCAATTTCCAGTTAAGCTGTTAATTAAGTTGTGTTGATGGTTTTTAAATGCCTACTATTTAAAGTGAGTTAGTGATCCGAACAGAGGAAAGTCTACAGCAGTAAAAAAGGATATAAGCTCTTGCTTGTTTTCTGCCCTGTATGTAAACTTTGGCAAATTGAGGTTAGATTTGGGCATGTTGTATGTCTGTGTTGGAGTTCAGCATGTGAAGAGTTGGGGACAGATTGCAGGATGAAGACATGAGTATGTGGAAGGCATGGTGGTGTTCATGGCTGGGATTGACTTGGTTAAGGACCACCTGCTCCACTAATGACAAGGAGGATGATGCTGAACATAGGGAGAACGTACCCTGGGAAAGTGCCAAGGTTCAAACAGAAAATAGGGCAAGGAAGCCTTTCTTGTTTCACTCTGGATAATGAACCAGCATGAAGAAAGTCACTAATTATTGCTTCTACTATTTCGGTATTGTATTTCATATTAGACATTGGAGATTAATAAGCAAGCATGCAGGGTGTTTTGCTTTCTGTTGTATGTTATTGTAGTGTGCTCAGGGTGTGCCTTGCTATATAATTTTTGCCTAGGTGATTTCAGTGCTATAGATGATTGCAGAGATGAATTCTTTGTGTATTGTAAGTATATTTTAAGCTCAGAATGTTGGATTGTTATGGGATTTCTGAGTAAGCTGTAGAGATTTATTATTAGACTTATTAAGTTTTCAACTACTTAGCTTATACTAATTTGACAAATAGAATTTCACTGTACGCGTATTGCTCTGTAACTTCATTTGATGCTATAGTTTGAGAAATGTGTCAACCTTTTTTATAGGGTGTTTTTTTTTTACACCACCGTTGTTTGTAAATTTTCTTCGAAGTCTGAAAAATAAAATTATTTTCCAACTGGTTTTGTCCTTTTCCATCTGACAAGTACTGGCTTTAGTTTTGCTTTGCTTTTGTCCCTGACCTTTATCTTTTTGCAAGTTGAATTAATATGGAATGTTTATGGCTGGCTGTTCACACTACTTAGTGTTATTCAAATCACTGTTGACAGCTTGAAATGTGCCTATTAGTAAGAATGACTTTTATATATGTCTAGCTCGCCATCAACTCTTATTTATGTCAGTGGGAGTTCTTACGTATGTAGAAATATAGGCTTCATTACTGCTTTGGTAGTTAACTTGCCATGATAGAGGAAAAAAGAAAGTGTCAGTTTGTGTGTGGCTGTTATCATCAATCCTGTGTTAGTTGATCATTTGAAAATACCAAAACCTCCCTGGAGATAATGGTCCCAAACTAGGAGCCACTCTACCCAAATCCTCTGTGAGGTATTTATGTAGTTCCTGCTACCACAGTAACTGTATGCCTCAAGCTTGGAATCTCCCAGCGTATCTGTAGTAAGCGGAAACATGGGAATGCTGTGGTCACAATGCCCAAAAGAGTTTAGGGGTTTTGTCAGGTAGCAGGATCCACAGCACTGAGCAGCTGAGAAACCATCTGTACACAATACAGGGAGATTTGGTACCTGCCTTGGTGGGAAGTGGATCTCGGTTTAAGTGGGGAGTTGCTTTGATTAGCTGATAGGAAATTTACCTCTTTTAGTCTGTTCTGTAGAAACTGCTTTATTTTGCATCACAACTTTAAGACAAGGCATGTGCATGTCTGTACTGTGATCCTTGAGCAGGCACTTTACCTAGCATAGTTAATCATGCAGCACCATGTCCCTGCAGGGTTTGTTAATCACATGCAACCTTTTGTGAGTGCAGATTCTCTGGGTAGGTCTAGAGCTACTATGAATATCTGTGTTTCCATTGTGCATTGTAGACCAGGGAGAGATGAAGCCTAGACAGAAGCAAGGCTGATGGATCCTCAGGCAGAAAAGGGGCTTGAACTCTAGAGAACAACTTGCACTGAGGTCTGTTTTGTGGTCTTGCCTGGACTGATTCAATAAAGGTCTTGAACAGCCTGTAACTGGGTTGGGAATATAGCCTTGGTCTCCCAAATCCTGTACAAAACCCTTAACCAGATATTTAGCTGGTGTGTCTCCTTTCATTGTAGCCACTGCTTTTGAAAGTGGTAAAAGAGAAGGTCTGTAAGGTGTAAACTTGTGCAGTGAGACTTGAGAAATAGTGGCTGCAGACTATGTTGCCACATCCTTCTAACTGAGAATGTTTTTTTTTTTTTGCTTTTAATCAGGTACTTTTCTATTGTAATATTAAAATAAAAACTAAAGAAATCACAATATATTGTTATATGCACTTTTAACGTAGCTATTTTTTTCCTGTTGAAGCCATACTCTTTCCCCATGAGACTGAACACCTTTTGTGTTTATTGTGTAGTGTGTTTATTTCCCTGCTTTCTGTGAAAGTATAGGAACATGATTATTAGTAATTACACACCTTTTACATCTCTTTTCAAAGATTTTTTTTACATTATTGATGTGTGATGCTGTAATATTTTATGCTTCCTCTCACTTTCAAAAAGCTGTAGAATCTAAATTCTCAGTTGAGAAGGATGCATTTATCTTCTATAGCATTGTTTCTGCTTTTATTTCTGCTCTAATCTCACAGCTCTGGGCAGGTAGACAACGCACACATGCTGTCAAAAGTATAATAGGAACAGTTTGCACCTCAGAGGAACCTGGGAGTCAGTCGTCAGCGTTATTGGCCTGAGTGACAGAGTGTTCGTGAGGGTCTTGTATGCTTTGATGACCACGGATTCTGGGTACTATCGGCTTTTGGCACGAACTAGAAAACTTGCATTTGTGCTCTCTTCTTTTAAGATTAAATTCCAATTGTTTTTCTGTAAGTTCTGACTGTGATACATTATCCTGCAGTGAAGTGCATCGTCCATAACATGTATCACCACCAAGTGAGGTGACTGCACTGGACAATGATTTGGCAATCTGACATTTTACATACGTTACAGTTATTGTAAAAGGCTCTGAAATTTTTACAATAAAGTAGTGTTATTTTTTTGGCTTTTCACAGATTCAAAGGCATCTTTAAAAATACCAGTTCCCTCATAACGTCTCTCTGAAATAAAAGAAATCCATGATCACTGCTGTTCTTGACAATGAAATGCAGTAATTTCTGGAGGTAGTTGTGCTGACAAAAGCACACAGCACTGCACAAATCAAATTTTGGAGCAACAGTATGGTTTCCAGTTGAAACAGCCAGAGGAAAGGGGCATCAAAGAGGTGGATGTAGAGTCAGGCTTAGAGTTTGATTTGTTTTGTTTTCGTTTTTGTAGTTTTGGCCAGGACCCCAAGTCTATCAGAGAGTTAACTCAACTCCTATCTTCTTGCTAAGGTGCTGTTGAATCTGCTTACGCACTGGGTTGAGATGTTGCTTATTAGCAGTTGCCAGAGGAAGGAAGATACTTTTTTCTTGGCAGTTTACCGCTGTTGTTTTGTACAATATTATAATACTTCTTGGCAATAGGCTTCACTCCTAAATAATCAAGAAGAGTCACAACTTCCTTTTACTTTGCTGTTGCTGGTAAGCGCTCATATAAGTGACCTGGCTCTTCCAAAGCTTTGCTTGGAGGAGGTAGGTCACTTAATGGGTACGACTTTAGACTTGACACATCACAGTAAAATACAAGATATACCAACCCTACCGGAACTATGCAGATCTGTCTTGCTTTTGGTACTGTAGGAGGCTGTCTTGCCTCTTATTTAAAAAGCAATACTGAAGATACTCTCTATCTATTGTGAAAGAATCCCCACAGTGTTTGTGCTAAGACTAAAGGTTCTAACCTGAATTCATAAGAATAAGAATTAAGTTCTCTGCACTTGGGATCAGGCACTAAGTGGAACAGGTAGCCTATGGTCTGTAACGTGAAAAGAAGTGCCTGCCACAGAAGCACTGGTAAGTGAAAAGATAATAATGTCAAGAGAAGAGAGCATCTTTCCTACATGAGGGAATGTAGACAATGTAGCTCAGCAGAATTATTTCTTCTGTACTAAATAGAAATGCTGCTGGATTGCTTTTCTGTCAGAGAGCCAGTGAAGATATTGATAAACCACAGTATTGACCTTTTATACCCGTCAGAATGAACAAATGGGAAAATCTCCTTCCTCCCCTAAATACAATTGAGCTGGATAATAGCTTTTATTATTACTAAAACTGATGGCTACTTCTTCGTCTGTTGGGAGCAATAGCTTTTCTGAAGAGAGAGAAAGAAATGTTTTGAAGGAGGAGGAGTCTGACAAAAAAAGCTGGAAAAAATTACTCCCTTTGGAATGTAGGACTTGTGGGGGTTTTGTTTTTGATCCAATTGTAAAGAGATTCATCAGATTGCTTGGAATGTGGTCAAAATGGGAAAATGAAGGGGTTTTTTTCTGTCTTTTTTTTCTAAATAGAAATTAATTTCTTTCTGGAAAAATTCTACAGAATCCTATAAAGTGTTAGCAGACACTTTCTATCTTCATTTTCTAAAAGGGAGAAAGTAAAATTCACCCACAGAGGAAGAAACTACAAAGAGATTAGGAAAACATGGATTACACTGAGCTGAACTCAGAGGGAAGCAAGTAACTCCAGTGGCAGCCCTGGATTAAGATTCCTAGGTTTGATTCCCATCTGATTCATCTCCTGCAAGACTGTGAACAAAGGGACTTTAAAAAAAACCTCGATTCCTTGACTTGCATTTCTGCAAAATGTGTGTAATGTCTGCCAAGATTATATTTTTAAGATCATGAATTAAAGACGGCTATGCAGAAAACACTCTCTTTTGATTAGCAGTCAGTGATATCAAAGTAATTGCATGGCTCGGAAGGAATTGGCGAGTGTTGGTAGGATAGCAGTCGTTTGTATGAGATGTTTGGAGGGTTGACAGCAGCTCACTGTGAATAGGTGAGAGGATTGGAGATAGATGCTCCATAGGGGTGCGACATTTTCTACCAACCCTTTTTGACAAAGCAACTTAAAACTGGAAGCATGCAAAGGGTGAAATGTGTTCCAACAAAATTTCACAAACTGTGCTTAAATTTGTCCATAACCCATTAGAAGACATATGAGTGGAATTAGTTTTGGTAATTTAAGATGTGCAATATACTTACTGTTTCAAGATATTTATAGAAATGCTTTCAAGTCTGGCTGATAATATTCCATGTGGCCTTTTATCAGACTAGATCCTTAAGGTAACAGTTGCGTAGAGGCTGTGATGTAGGTAAATCCTTACTGTTGCTAATACAACTGTGCAACCCTATACCAAGCTGTATTCCTTGGTTCATGACGAGCAAATATTTTCTCTATTGGCTTAGTATAGTTTAGTAACATTGTAGCAGTATCTTCATGCGGGAATGCGATTTTGGCATTTTTAGCAAGAAAATGGCAAATCCACTGAATAGAAAATCATTTATTACCTGCTCCACAAGAAAATACACTGAAACCAATTTGAGGAATGAGTCGCTGAACAGTATTTATATTTTCAGAACAGATTGAATACTTCCCATAGGCAAGAGGGTTAGAAAATGTGGGTAAGTCATTCTGGTATAAAAATACCTGCCAAAGAGTTTTCAGGATGGAGTATTTTAAAGTTGCCTTGCAATTTTATATGTTGCTTTATTACACATAGTTATGAAAGCCTATGCTGAAATGCTAGGGGACATGTCTAGAGAAGAAAAGAAAGGCAATTCTGCAGAAGTCCACATAGCAGAGACTAGAAGAGTGGTGTTGATTGCTCTGGACCCCAGGGAATAAAGAAAAATTTCTGGATCAGTTCAAGCTGTCTGAGGATCTGCAGCGAAGTATTTCAGCTGGTCAGTTTTCCCATCTTAAGTAAGCAGATACTGTTGAGTGTCTTTGGTGCTGGCTAAACTCAGCTCGAAGTGTAGGAGCTCTGTGGCAGACCACAATAACACAATGAAACCTTAAAGTTACTGTGCCTGAGCAAATTTTTTTTATGGTGTAAAAAATGCTCTTTACCCCACTTTTTGCTAGTTCATACAGCCTTTTCTGTTCCATCCCTAAATGACATAGTGGAAGGAAGGACCTTCCTACATTCTGGCCATCCTTGCTAGTGTAGTAATGTACTGACTGTTGAAGCATCTCTTGTAAAACTCTAGCTTGCTTCAGGGAGCAATTCAACCCGCGGATGTAGGACAGATGTGGGGAAAAATGTTATGTGGACCTACTGTTGCTTTTCCATCGCCTCTGCTTCAGCTCCAGGGAAGTTTGAAGCTTCCATATGTCTGTAACACCATGTAATTTTTGTGTGTGTGGTAAAAGTTAGACTGAGCTTCCTCATGCGGGATGGGGATGTTAAGAGCAAAACAAGTGACCGTTAATGTGATCCATGTGATAAACGACAGCCAGGATGGGGTGAGTGAATACTAGAGTCTCACATGCAGATTCTAGGCTGCAGTGAAGTGCCTTTGCAGCATACAGGCTCTGCTTGTATGTCTTCCTTGGCATTATCTTTTATGTATTTTAAAGCAGGGCAGATGACAGAAAGCAGTCCTGGAGACTTTCTCTGAAGCAATTCAATCCCACACAAGACCAAAGGGTAGATGGAAAAGGGGCTTTATAGTTGACTTTGTACTCCTAAGTCTTGTCACATGAGGATATTGGGCTATTCGCAGTATAAACTGCAGCAGCCAGCTGTCAATCAACTGAAATGACTGTTTCAACAGCTGGGAATCAGTGGGACATGAACTCTGGCTGCGTTCCCTCTCTCCTAGCCACATCCTCTGCAGTAGTCTGGATTCTGTGGAATCTTCTCCTAATTCAATGCTGATTGGAAGCAATTTTGAATGTACAAGACATTTGAGCCCGGAAAATATTAAGGAAATATAAACCTTTTCCAGATCTGGTTTATTACAAGGACAGAGAAGTGCTAAGTGGGCTATATCAGGGCTGGTAACTGTATACTTGAATCCTCTGTAGCACTAGGAAAACATTTCCAGATGAATTTTGCTAATTCATCTCATTCCTTGAGACACAAAGTCAAGCAGAAGACCTGTGCCATGGAGATAACTGCTATAGAAAGCTTTGGAAAAACTACAGAAATAATTATACCTAATAATTTATAGCAATGCTCTCCGATACAGGAGAAGCCTGTAAGCAGCTCCCATGCATAGTTAAGTATCTGTATCCTTTGAAGCTGTGCAGTTAATTATAGTTTCATTACCTTTGACAAACTGTAATTTCAGTGATGGGCTGGGGATAAAGCAAAACACTTGTCCTAATTATACTATTTTGAGCTTTCTCTCCCTTATTTTCCTTCTAGTTCCATCCATTTCTTTCTAATGATCATCATTGATTATCTTGTTAACAATTTTTTTTCTGGGAGAAGTTGACTAACGGTAGCTGTAAATGTGAGGTTGAAAAAGAAGGAGAATGAGTGTGAAGATGATATTACAAAGCTTTCCTTTTTATTCTTCATAGGCTTGTAATTAAGCCCACTCTAGTTCTCTGTGTGTGTGGAGCAGGATGTGCAGGTTATAGCAAGGATTCTTTTCTTCATGTCTTTATGTGGAATGGAGTGGAAGGAAGGAATCAAATAACTAGTCTAATGTAAGTTGGCATAGTTCCATCAGCTACAAAACAGGCCCAAGAGTATTTTTAGTGCGAGCACAAGCTAAGCTCTCACTGAGGAGCAACACTCTTTGAGCGAAGTAGAAGAAGGAATAGTCTTTTCTTAGGACAGTCCCTAGGTTAAAGTTTCAAAATGGTAATTACAGCTTAACATCAACTTTCTCCATCTAAGAATTTGTAGAGGTATGTTTAATTTGTCTCTCACATCTGAGATTTCACTTTGTCAGCTTTTGAAATATTTCTACATTTGAGCCATTCTGTATTTACTGCTTGCCACTGTAGCTGTGGTGTTGCAGTTAAATTCTTTATTTGCAAAGAAATTCCCCTTCCTTCATGAAAAAATGACTTGGATTTAAAGTCTTGTTGCAAGCAGAAAACATGAGTAAAAGGGATACTTTATGCAATTTTTTTATAATTGGTAGAATTAATTTTCTGTTTATCAGAAACTTTTTAACAAGAATAGTTAGGGTCCTTCTCAGTACAGTGGCATAAGAGCTATTTTTAATTGAAAAGGGTATAATGTCTTTTATTCACGTTGGGTGAAGGTCATACTCCTTCCTCAGAGAAGGCATGTCCAGTGTCAAGAAATGAATGGATTATTGAACCTTTATTCTTACATGTCTCTTCTGGTGTAGATTTGCTGCAAATCACTACTTTGCTAATCAAGGGAGCAAGGTTATCTGAATCCCTTTGTGTGTACATGTGTGCCTGTGTGTCTATGTTAAGGATTATCCTTTTCATTTATTTTCAGTTCTCTAAGCTTCCTACTAAACAGTACTTTTGTATAGACTTAAAATCTTTTAATGAGCTAATGCTCGTACTGCAGCAGAACTCTGTTGTTTCTGCTGTGATGTGCTATTCTAAAGAAATGACCTTAAAAAAATGACCACTTCCCATTTGTCAACCCCTCCTAATTTCACGGGCATTTCTGCAGTGCTGAGATGCTCAGCGGTGGCACAGTTAGTCTTGTGAACTTTGAAATACAAAAGAAATGGATTATGTGAGGTGCTGCATCCAGTCTACTTGCACCTTGCCTCTTCTGTTTCTTTTACATGCTGAGCAGGAAGAACCAGATGAGAACACCGCACTGCTTACTATCTGCACAGTAGAACCAAGTCTGCTGTTATTCATACCTGTTTGACCCCTTATTTTCAGTGGTACCGTAGTTTTACTGGAGTCTGCCTTGAGCGGTTTGCGCTTGGTGCAGAATGAGTGGAAATTAACAGACCTATTGTACAAGGAAGCTCAGAGGAGCAAATGTGGGAAAACTGAGTGTATTTTAAATATCCAATGTTCTTGTAGTAGTGTAATGCTACCCCCTGTTGGAAATTGGAATATATGGAATATAAGCTGAAATAAATGGAATTGAAGCCTCTTTGACTTTGTGTACATGACTGTTTCCATTGCACTTGATAGGACTTTAGAAGTGCCAGTCTCTATTTAAAAAGAAAAAGATTTTTTGGCATAAATAGAAAAGATGTTTTCCCCTAGTTATCAGAACTGAATTCAGTTTAAAATAATCTTCTTTTCATATTAAAATTCAGCTGTAGGCACAGAGGCCTGCAATTTTACTGTCTTTCTATAAGAATACACATATATAACTTATTATAGTTAATGTTGATTTTTATAGTTCATAAACATCTATCTATTCATAACAGCCCTACCACTTCTAGAAGAGAAGCACATCCTGTCTTTTTGCATGGCTGAAGTTCCTGTGTGCACTGTTATTCAGCTGCATTATGAGTAACAACACTTGTGTTCACCTGTGAAAGTGTGAATGGTTAAAGCAAGGCTACTGAACTCTCAGCAGTCAGGACAAATGTGTATTTGAACTCTTTTGCTTAAGCATTACAGCTGGAGTTTCTGTATGTACCTTTGGAGATGTGGTTTAACTAACAAGAGCCTAGCTGAACAAGGCTCGGAAAAGGCAATATTATGTTGCTATGAAAACATTTCTAAAAAGTTGACAACATTATCTTGAATTAGAAAATCTACTGTGTGTCTTACACTTCAAAATTGTTCGTTTTCATAAAATCCCAGAACAGAACTTCTGCTACTGTTAATCATGACAGCTCGACTGAGGAGTTAGGGGGAAGGCAATGTACCTGTTTTTTATTACCTGGAGGATTTGGCCGTCTATATTTTGGTCCTAGGAATATATGATATGCTGAACTTAAGATTATAACAGGAGGATCTGTCCTGGACCTTAGGCCAGAATATTTCTGAAGAGGAATCTCATAGTTGGAGAAAATGAAGTTATAATTTCTGAGCTCAGTGTATTTGATGGTTGATTTTAATGGCAATTGTGTAAGGAGTCTTTCATGTCCTGAATGCCAGAATGCTTTTTAGGAGATACATCTGGTGAAAGACGAGGCAGTGAAGGCTGATGTTAATATATTTTATTATGCATGTAACACCAATTCACAGGTGTATTTGTCCAGGGTTCTGTGCTCTGAAATCAGGAGATGCTATGCCCCAGTTGTCATGTTTGATGAATATAACCTATGACATTTGCATATGGTGATTTTATTTTTCGTGAAGAATTGTTTTTAGCTCCTGCCTTCTAACTCCAGCACCAATTGTGACCATGTTTATCAACTATATTGAATTAAACCTAATCTCAGAGGCAATTTACTATGTCTGGCTTCGTCATTCCTTCTGGCTGGCTGAATTCCTTAGGTTAGTTCTGGATCCTGCTATGAAAGTCCTCCTGTATCACGAACTGGGAGTTCTGGTCATGCTCCAGTGTCTTTGTACTGTGAGGTCTGTCAGGAAGCTTAGATGAATCATCTGCTCAGCAGTATTAATAATCATTAGTGTCCACCTTTTCACTAGAGTTGCTTATACAGATATACCTGGAGAGCTTGCTACTGCAGTATCTCTCTCTGCAGCTCCTCACGGTATGTGTCCTTACAAAACCTCCGTGAAATAATGAAGTGCTTCCAGATGTATAGAAACCAGTGCTTCTGATTTTTACCTGTGGTTAAGTAGGACAGACTCTCAAATTCACAGAAGTATGCAGTAATCTTTTTTGATTTGGAAACATCATACCAATTTTTTGAAGAACCATGAGAAACTCAAACCTTGTGAAATCAATTCAAAAAATTGTTAAGACAAAACCAAAATCTGTGGTTGAGGGAGGTGGCAGAGTGTCTTTATTTTATTTGTTTCTTAAGTCGTTGTGGTTTGGGGCATTTCTCTGTAACCACAAGCTGTCTAGCTGATACTGGGTTAGGACAGTTTATGATGGTTTGGTGTTGTGCGCCTTCAGACTTCACTGTCTACTTGGAGTGAGTGTTATTGTTTTGGGCCGGCTGCATGTGCTCTTGACTTTGTCTTTTGTCTAGCAAGTATGTGAGGTTGACTTGTAGTAGTGCCTGGAAACAGACACAAACTTCACTGAAGTGTTTACACCAGATATTTTATATGCATTGGATGGTATTGCATAGCTGTTTCCTCTAGAATTCTGTTGGAATACTTTTGTACGTAATAATTTATGTATGTGATGTTAAAAGGATGTTGTTTAGGTTGAAAAGTTAAGCCCCTCACTGTTAAGGAATTGACAGATTTACAGCTGCTCATGCCATCCTGTTTTTACCAACGCATGTGTCCCTCTTGTGCAATGAAGGAGGCAGATGTCCTGTGGAAAAAATGATATACAACCATGTAATTGCATTACAGTCCAGTTGTTCAGCACACTCCTACTGTGACTCTTTGGTATGTAGAAATTCTATGTCTGTTTTTGAAAAGCAAAAGACAACAGCAAATCATGTTACTTGTTGCTGTGTCAGCTTCCCCATGCCCATATAACATCAATAGCAGAGCTTGAAATTTGAACCTTCAGCATTGCAAGAGACTTCTACTTTCTGAATTCCAGGGCTGTTGCTCCTAGCTGGCAGCTGGAGATGGCTTTTATCTCAGGGTGGAGGCTGGGCAGCTGGATCCAGGTACTGGCTTTTGTGGTAGCTGTGGCAGAGGACTCGGCCCAGATTTTCTTTCTCTCGCCTGAATGGACAGTTTCAGAGTATGCTAAGGGGAAGGCGCGTCATTTTTGGAGCTAATGGTGATATTCTGATGCCAATGGTCATACTCTGGATTGGGTGACAAATGGCTCATGGCTGCAGACAGCTGGGAAGCCCACAGCAAGAAGTGGAAGGCCCCTCTCAATAGAAGCATATCAAAATCAGAACTGAAGAGTTCCTCTGTAATCACATGAGAGAGAATATGAGTACAAAAATCTGGACCAGAATTAAGCAATACTTTTCATTCTTTCTTATCTCTTGTTATTTAAACACCTGTAACTTGCAGATGAGTTGAGCTGTGATTGTCCCCCAAGTTTTAGGAGGTATATTTTAATGTGACACGCAGCACGGCTTGCCAGTGCCAATGAAATCGCCAGCTTCATGCTTCAGAAAATAGCTAATGTTTGGGCTTGGCTGAGCAAACTGAGATGTTTCTGAACTGACTTCAGCGATCTTTCTGTAAGCTGACAGTTGGCTTGTGACAGATGAAGCTGAGTAATCAGAAGTTCGTGGCTGAAATTGGAGCCCTGCACCTGAAGCATACCATGGACAGGAGTTTCTGTTTCATTTGGAGTTGTAATGTAGAGTTTAGTAATTTTATATCTTTTGTTCAGAACCTGATCAACTGCTGGGCACTGTGAAACTGCCCATTAAAGCAGATGACCTTTGAAGGTTGCTCCATGTGTCTGTTTTTATTGACCTTTCTGGGACCTTTTTTTTTCCTGTGGCGGCCTAGGCATTCCAGCTTTAAAGTTTTCTGGTGATTTGCTCCAAGAATAAGTCATATTCTTTCGATCGTCCTGAGAAAAGTACCTTAACTGTCAGTTTCATTACGGACTGGTTTCTTTTTGCTGATATATGTGAGGTTTGCAGAACTCTGGACCACATTCGAGACCTTTTCTTCTCTGTTCTCTGAAAGCAACTGGTGCTTTTCTATTTTTGTGATGTTGATTTCAAAATCTTCATTCAGAATTTCTCATTGTGTCCTTCATTCTTTTGTGAAGTTGCTGACAGTTCAAGATACTACTGTCATAAACTATATAACGTAACTGTAATCTGCTGCCCCCCTCTACATACAAACTATGTGAAGCAGTCAGAGGGATTGCGGTGAAGGGCCACCAGCTACGTACAGCAGGCGTGAGAGCATTCATTGTTAGAGAAGTCTGCTTCACAGTTTCCATTTTTCAGGGACCATTGTTTGGATATTGAGTCATGATTTTCAGGGATTTCTCTTGAAAAACTGGATGTTTTGCATGGTCTTGATACTGCACAATGGCTTTAAAATAAAGGAAGGGAAGAAAAAATCTACATCATATTCACTGTGAAAATTAAGCAGCTGACCAATGTTGCAATCTGTCCTCTCTGTCTATGAGTACATTTTTGGTATGTGCTGAATAAAAATCTCATAGTGCGAATAGTTGCTTCTATTACTGCTATGAATTCCTCTTTCATATCAAGAAGAATCTTGGAGCCTCTCGTTTATGTTAAGCCTTTCTTCTTCCAATCTGAGGACCCAGACTGGGGCAAAACTTTGTACATGTACATAGACTAAAGCAAATGACACCTAAAAATCATAGAATGGTTTGGGATGGCCGAGACTTTTAAAGCTGATCTAGTCCAACACCTGTATAATGAACCGGGACGTAACTCCATCAGATTGCTCAGAGCCCTGTCCAACCTGACCTTGAATGTCTCCAGGGATGGGGCATCTACCACCTCTTTGAGTAACCTGTTCCAGTATTTTGCCACCTTTGTTGTAAAAAAATTCTTCCTTATATCTAGTCTGAATCTACCCTCTTTCAGTTTAAAGCCATTACCCCCTGTCCTGTTGCAACAGGCCCTGCTAAAGTCTGTCTTCATCTTTCTTACAAGCCCCCTTCAAGTATTGAAAGGCTGCAATAAGTTCTTCCAGGAGCCTTCTCTTTTCCAGGCTGAACAACCGCAGCTCTCTTAGCCTTTCTGCATAGGAGAGGGGCTCCATCCCACTGATTGTTTTTGTGGCCCTCCTCTGGACCCGCTCCAACAGGTCCATGTCTTTCTTGTACTGAGAGCTCTAACTCTTACTAGGTTTAGAATAATGGAGCTATAAAAAGCTGCCAAACTTAGATGAGCTGAAAGAAAAGCTTGATTTCTAAAGATATACAAAGGGAATGACATAAGCTGTGACTGATGAAGTGTGTCTGAAATGTTGACAGTTATCAAGCAAATGGCATTTCATTCCTCTTGCCAGTGATGATGGAGCCCAACTCCGCATTACAATCTACAGAAGATGGTCTACTTTTTCTTGGAAGTGTGGTTTCCTTCTTCTTAGGAGGAAAAATATGAAACAAAATTGTTTTGGTTCTTTGAAAATACATGTTTTATATGATACATCTATCTATGGGTTCCTACCCTTAGAGCCAGTAATGAGAGGGATTAGTTTTAAGACAGTGTTTTCCTTAATTTTTTTTTGCATCTATCTGACTTGTAAACTCTCCTGGCTCCTTTTTTACACCACGGAGATGAGCTCACCAAGCAGTTGTGATGCCTCTTGTCACTATGAATCCAGCAAACTTCTTCCAACAATAGGAATTGTGCAGTACAGTAATCTTTATTCCTTGCTTTGGAGATCATACTGGAAGATCTGGACTTTGGGGCTGATCTTGTGTCCAAAGACTAAAACTCTTGTTAGCAGCAGCGGAGCGGAATTGGCTATGTAGTCCATAGAAAGTGACCTGAGTATATAGTGAAAGATAGGTATGCTGCTGTTTGTATGGGACAGTATTTCTCTCTGGTAATTTTTTAAAATGAGAACTGAACTGTTAAATCATATATTTAATGAAATTTAAAGTGAATGAAACTTTAAATGAAATCAAATGGAACTTTAGAAGAAAAAAAGGAGTGAAAAACAAAGATATACCAAATATACACAAAAGGGGAAAAAATCCTGTTTTGACTGTAAAAAGGAGTATGTACTATGATGGTTGTTTGCACACACAGAAATAAATGCCAAGGCTTAGGTTCTCTTTAGCTGTTCAGGGCAACAGAGCTAATCTATGAATAATGATCCAGCATATCAAACTAGTGGGTTTTCCTAACATCTATCGTTGAAGTCTACCCAAGGTATTGGAAGCAGAACAACAAAAATGACTGCCATCTGGCAGCAGCCAGATCACTACCAGAGTTAAAATAGCCCTGGACATGTAGTTCATGATGTGATACAAGTGGTACGTATCTGTTTACTGTGGGTGTTGTAGTGGTGATGTTGTTTGAACTAACAACCATGCATCACATACTTCAGCACTCAGCTCTTGGGTCATAGGTAAAAGAATCTACATTAGAAAGATATTTAACTTACATTTAGGAGTAGCATTACGAGATATGCAGGATTTAGATACTCACTTTGTTAGTTATTGTCTGAATGTCATAGCAGGCATAACAAAAGCATATTATTTGAGTGAGGTCACTTACCCTTTTCTTCTTTGGTGTAATTGTATGGTAGGTCGAGATACGTATTATACTTTGCGTTTGAAACCCACGCATTTATATTTGTACACTATGACATAATAATTTAAAAAGTTTCTCCTACAGACAAAAGCATGTTTTGTCTGAGTTTTGTAGAATTAAAAAAGATAGCTTTTAAGTCTCTGACACCATTCTTTCTACTGAGCTGCCTTAGTGGTAGCCACTGTAAGGTAGTGA
The DNA here is from genome assembly GCA_013398225.1 of Steatornis caripensis. Taxonomy (NCBI): domain Eukaryota; kingdom Metazoa; phylum Chordata; class Aves; order Caprimulgiformes; family Steatornithidae; genus Steatornis; species Steatornis caripensis. The sequence continues at coordinate 5,426 of VZSC01005239.1, read as the reverse complement.
AGTCTCTCTTTTACAAAGAATTGCAGCAGGAGGCCTCAGAGTTGCAGAAAGAATAGAATATGATATATTGAAATGGAAATGAAGACAGCAATCTTATAGTCTGGAAAAATAACTTGGTAACAAAAGACTGGTTTTATTTTTGTTACTATCTTACACTCATTTTTTAAACTAATCACATCTGATTATTTTACTTATTTGTTGTCTTTCATCTATTCACTATAATTTCAATGATATTTTATCAGTGTCCCACATCTGATGCAATTTCTCACATCTAACTTCTGTTTGCCTTTTTGCATCTTTCTTTGTTAAGTAAAATCTAATCTTCTAATAATGACTTTGAAAGTATATTTACTGGATATTATCTGTATAGTCTTTATAAATTTTCTCATCTTACCTAATTTGTACATTTTAACGAAAAACATTTCAGAATTTATTTTATACGAGTTACTAGGAGTTCCAGGCATGAAATAAGACTCCATTGTTTAACAAACTGTACCTATGTTAACAAAATGCTCTCACTTTAATTTTTCAGTTATTTCCATGTTATATATGGTACTCAGAATAAAAGAGCAAATGATGGTTTGAATGCTCACTCACATTCAGAGGTCAGACAGCCCTGCTGATTGATTTTAACTTGCATTAAGCAGCACATCAGAAAAAAAAAGTTTCTACAAGTGAAATGTTTTTAGCAGTTCAGCATTGCTGACTTTTTAATCTTCATTCTTGTAGAAGTGCTATACTGGTGCAACACTGAGAGGAGGGAAAACCAGCAAAACTGAATTTGCAAGTAAATCAAGTAGTTATAACATGAATTTACAGGGGGGCAGGGCTGTTCAGCAAGTAGGAACTTATGCTATTTTGCAAATAACAACTTTGCCATAAGGTGAGAAAAAAATCAATCACTATAAAATAAATGTATTCAGTTTATTCCGTGTTTCTTTGCATTACCGTTGCTTGTAACGTGTAATAACGAAAGGGACTCTTCTCTGGGAGACTACGTATAAGTAAAGAATTAAAATGCCATTCTTTCTTCAGAGAGCTTTCAATCTTCTTTCAGATTTTCCGCTTTCTATACTTTATTTTTATCCATGTTTTTGCCATGATTTAGGATATTCTGATGTTAATGAATTTATGGAAAAAGAGTTAAAAATATTTTTCTGACTTACTATCTAGTTTCATGCATCAAGCCCATACCCTGAATGACAGCAAGGCTGTGCAGAGTAACGAATCTAGAGGCAAAGGTGGGGAAGATAAAGATTTTCTTTTCCACCTCCAAAACAATTTTTGATTGACTTTGTGAAGTGGGTAACATACTGTCCCACTACATACTCCATAAGTTACAAAAAAATAGTTTTGTTTTTAAAAGCAAATGGTTTCCAGAAAGTTGTGACATCCTTTCTCATTAGCAAGATTTTATTTTTATGTGTTTAAGCACTGCAGTCTGCCACTTTCTATTTTGTTAAGTAAGCTAGCACATGCTACCTTCAGAGGCAGCATAATCTGCTTTACATCCACAGACATAACCAAAGTTAGGGAAACAATTTTTTTATATTTTGTGTTAGTAAACCACCCAATAAATTACTAGAAGGAGGAAAAAGCATTTTTCAAGTCTTCTATAAATAATAGCGACAAAAAATTAATAGAAATTCTATTGTAATGGAAAAATATTGTTGTCTAACTATACAGCATATTGCTTATAATGGACTCTAAAGTGCTCTGTCCTTTATCTGTGGGGATACTTCTGTATATTCTTCAAATGAAAGCAGCATCTTCTGTGGTGGCACACAGTAATTATAGAAAGAAATAACATCCACTATGCTTAAATTAATAAAATACTTTCTCTCTGAAATGCTGTGGGATGTTATTTCCGTTTCAGGAATGAAATCTTGACCATGTGTCTGATTTCCTGCCCTTCCCTTCTACTCTAAACAGTTGCTCAAATTCAGTGTCTCTTATATTAACATACACAACTAGCATAAAACCTCAAGCAAATACTGAAGATTCTATGGGTACAATAGGATCCGGCAGAAACATCCCATACATCATGTGTTATTCCACTGATCAAAGATGGCTTATGTTGCAGATTTCGAACCCGTATTTTTAAAAAAAACTTACCCTCCCAAATTGGTCCAATTAAGTCCTTTTAGTGTGTATTTTATTGGCTGAAACAGAATCAGTGTAATATTTTGTAATCTTTTTCTGGTTCATTGAAAGGTCCATCAAAACCAAAACCACCCTTTCCACCTGCTTTAACTGAAGTTGGATTTAGTTGCTAGCTCTGACAGTTTTTCATGGTGGTTGTATGTAATGAGTTTTACGTCTTAATGTTTGCCAGAAGAATATGTTGTGCAGGACTTAGTATAACTTAAACTTCTACATGGATAATAATAATCTGTTTTATTTTCTATTGAGAAAATTTGATAAGTCAACACAGTGCCTGTATAGGGGGAAGATATTTGTAATGTATGTGTAAAGTCCTGAGTGCGTCTGAAAAGCTGCCACTTTGTAAGAAAGCATAGGAAATGGAGAAACATCGCAGGTCAAAAGTCTGTGTATTTAGGTGAAGAAAATTACTGTCAGGTGTCAATAGAAAATGGAATTTTATTGCTTTGGAATAGAGCAGTGTTATTGCTCAGCTCCCACAAGTATACAGTATTTTTCCACTTCAAAGTCCAGAAGACACATTTATTTATCAAGAAGAATGGATCATGATGATGAATTCTTCTTCTCACCAAGATCACAGAAATGAAAGCGATCTCTGGCAGAGTGGTGGTCAGTAGCACAGAGCAGACTGACTTTACAGCCTACCTTGATGCTGTTGTGCAGGAGCAGCCTTGGTATCACCTAGAGATGGAAGTGCCAGAATGTCCTCCAGGTCAGCTTTGAATGACATTGATAGTTTGGGTGGAGAGAAACCTGGCCTGCGAGAAATTTTGGAACAGACTTACTCTTAAGTGTGAGTGAGCACTGGTAGTCTATGCCTGACTGCTTTGACATGCCCCGGTTGCCATTGTACCACCATGGTACAAACAACATGAAACTGAGATGGTAAAAAGCTTTTCTAGAAAGACCCTGATGTCATAGGTGGTATTTGTAGGCAGTCTGGAATCAATTTAAGCTCTAGGATAAAATATGTTTGTTTTACAGAGCTGAGTCAGAAGCACATCAGGCTTCAGTCTGCTGCAGCACCTACCATTTTAAGGAAATATAGGCATGCCTTTAATTTACATACGTTCAACTTGATATCATCTTCCTCTGAATATCAAATTTTCTTGCTTTTTGCTGTTTAATTCAGGACTGATTCAATAGTGCTAAGCTTCACCATGCCCGCTACAGTTGTTGCAAAGCACCCAAAGCCCAGTCAGTTAGCCTTTACTAAGGTACACAAAGGTTTTGCAACTTACACGTGTTTTGAACACCTTCAGATCTGAGCACCTTTGTGTCTGTTCTGGATCTTAAAACCATGTGTTAGGCTTTTGTGATGGTGAAGCGATTTCTCAGGCATTCTTCCTGTATTTTGTAAAGTTTTTATTTCTTGTAAAGATTTTCATTCTAGATTTTTCTGTTTTCTTTAGGGAACAGCAATATCCCAGTCTGGAGTCTTACCAGCTATACCAGGTAGGATTTATATAATAACATTTAGTTATTTGCTTTATTAAAGAATAATGTTTAAGTCCCAAATTGTGATGAGAGAAACAGAAGATTTATGGAAGCAGAAATAAAGACTATATTGAGAGGTACCCTGTTTGTGGCTGGTTTTGCTGCTGCAGTTCATGATTGACAATTATGAAATACATTGTAATCTGTAGTATCTTTGGTTTCAAGGATTAATATATTTGTTTTTCCCTTCCTTTTATAATCTAGATGTTCAAAGTTGCCAGATTCCATATAAAGTTGTTTTGCACTTTTTCTACTTACATAGTCAAAGAAAGCAAAGAAAACGTTCTTTGTAGGCTATATTAACACCAAGGGGAAACTTGATTTATATGTTCAGTGTGTATACCCAGTTTTCTAAATAGCACTAAAACACAAGAACGGTTCCTTGCCAGAGGGACCACGGAGCTGCTTTTCTCATGTCAGTGGAACTACTGATCGGACAACAAAATCAGTAAAGGGAGAAAGCTCAGGATCTGGCCTGGAAATATTGTTTAGGCAAAGGTATCACTCTGACTATCTTTGCATTGTAAATCTGCCTATCAGTAGAACGTGTTGGTCATCTGGAGTTCTCTGTTTGATGTAGCCAAACTGGTCTGGTACCTTTTGTATCATCATTTTACTTCAAAGGTAACGTTTCGTAAGCCTTGCGTTTGATACTGTCTCCATCTTATTTCTTTGAGAGATCTGTGCAAAGTTGTTGGTTAGTATCTTAAACATCTTGATACTCCTTAAGCTGTTTACGTGATAATTCAGCAGATCCATTAAATTTCTCAGGTTGCCTGCTTCCAATAGACATAGAACAGCTCTTTGTGCTTGGGTTTCTTTATTGCTTTTAAAAACCTTGGCAAATAAGTAAAGAGGTGCAGCTGATTGATACTTGTGTGAACAAATCCAGTAAGTTACCTAGGATCAGGAGGTGTCTCTGGAGAAGGTCATAAGTAACTCCATTCATTTGTCCGTCTCAGCAGGAGAAAATCCTGCAGATAAGCAGATCTTGTTCCTAGTTATTCCTCTCAAGTTAGTGGAATTACTCTTGATTTATAGAGGTGTAAGTAGAAGCACAAATTTGATCATTAACTCTAATTTTATCTTTCCTTCTGGTACTCAGGTTTCTAGTCCTCTAATCAACCCAAGGAAACCAGGGCACTGATGATTAAAGTGTGTGTAAATACAGGGGAACTTGGGTCTACAGCTGTGTGTGGTGGGCACCATATTATTTCTGCATTAATTTCAGTGGCAAACTAGTTGTGGATGCAAACAATATGTGACAAAAACTTAATCTCAGGCTATTCATGCAGATGAAGGAGTTAGCTGTTTTGATAAAACCTATCATTAAGCAAATTGGAAATGTAGAAATACAGGACAGATTTTTAGATCAACAGAAAGGGAAGATACAAGACTGAAGAAATGTGAGTGGGTGGGTTTTCATGTCTGGTACACTGCGAAGATATTATTTAAGAAAAGAACTGAATACTTGTTGGAGTAAATATGAATGCTTTAGGTGAATGCAACATCTAAAGCCGATGACTGAATTTTTATCTGTCTGTGGGGTTTCATCTCTCAAATACTATTATTATATACCTGCAGAACTTTATTCTTCAATACTACACTATTTTTCATAATACAAAATAAATTTATGTTTTGTCTGTCTCATTGTTGCATTTTTATTATCGCCGGATATTTAATTTTAAAGTATTGTCTTTCATATATGTGAATATTTCAAGTATAATTGAACTTCACGTTGCAAAGCTTTCAGAACAATACTGTAG
>VZSC01005238.1:34061-53599 GCA_013398225.1 Steatornis caripensis | reverse complement strand
ACACAGGTAAAGTTCCACTAATTAATGGGGAGAGAACTTTTTTGGCAGTTAATTCCAAGGATCACCAAAAACAGCAGACGCTGAGAGTTGAGAGCGTCTCAGAGCCCTGCTTGCCGCAGCCCGTGCTCCCACGCAGCTCCTGTAGCCACTGCAGACAAGGCANTAATTCCAAGGATCACCAAAAACAGCAGACGCTGAGAGTTGAGAGCGTCTCAGAGCCCTGCTTGCCGCAGCCCGTGCTCCCACGCAGCTCCTGTAGCCACTGCAGACAAGGCAGCTCTGTGCCACCGTCGCCCTCCTCCTGTCTCTGCAAAGCCAAATCACGGTGCAAGCTCCGTGTAGCCCCTACATAAGTGTCAGGCTGACATTAGAGATAACTTTTCTGAATGTTCACACTATACAGTATGCTGAGTATTATAATTCCACTTTTATAGCTGCTGGATAGGCATGCATAAGAGTTTCTGCAAGATTGCTTTCCCGTTTGTGTACCGAAAAATATTGTCACAACTATACAGTTAAAAACAGTTCAATCATAAAGATCTAGCAAACAAAAGTTCTCGGCTAGACACATATAAACAGGCATTACAATTCAGTATAATAGAGGTTGCTTACAGAATTTATTTAAAAAAGGTGTTAGGGAACTGGGATTTCAGGTCAGTGAAAAAGCAATGTGTGCAACTGTAAGGAAATATCTTTGGGTTTTTAAACTTTTTTCGGACTGGATTTCAGTCATCATTTCAATGAATTTCAGTGACTAAACCCAGTGCAACCACCCATTTGCATGTACCCCTTTTAATGGCTGTTCATACTGGGAAAATTAAGTCTCACAAAAGCAGCTTGAAAACGTGACTCTGGTGTTTGTTCTGTTAGATACTATCTGCAGACAAAGCTTTGCTTATCTCCAGGTCTCCTCCGCTCTTCTGATTGCAATCTCATTTCACTTGTCCTTGGGATTTCATGTCTGCTACGACCTCCAGCTTGTTAAATATTCAGCAGAAAGTTTATGGACTTTCCCATAACCTTGATTAAAAGCCTATGGGGAATCTGAATGCTGAAAAAAACCCCTTTATTTGAAAAGAAACTTGAGTACACTCTGCTGATTTCTGTTTCACTAATAGTATTTATAATCAGCAGTCACTGACACTGTTGAGGCCAGAGGAAAAAATGATAATTCAATCTCACCTGTTTAATAATAATTGTATTATGCCAAATCAGGATTTTATGGCAGAGCTTAATTTAACTGCATGGAATTTGTGGAAGCAATGCTGAGAGGGTGTGGAAAGTACACACTGTAAAAAAATTGGTCTTTCAAAGAAAACAGAGAAACAGTATTTACAGAACTACAGAATTCTATTTCTTTGTCCCCCTTCGAGAAGGAACCCTATTATTGTTTTGAAGAGATGAGTTTCTGTGGCTTTGGGTAACTCCGTCTCCTAACCTAGCGGATTGCTGCAGTCCTGCTCTCTGGCACTCCGGGCCAGCGACCAGGCTGGTGGCTTGCCGGTGGCTTGGATACATTTCCAGACCTCACACTCTGCAAGCACCCTGGGTCCACCGCTTCCTTTTTTCATCACAGGAAAACAAGCAATTTTCTAGGGGCTTTTCAGTATTTTCTTTCTGTAAGAACAATTAACATTCAAAGCCAGATGAAAAGTGGCCCAACGTACTCAACGGAATGTCCAAGTTCGCCCATTACTGTAGAGCATCTTCAGGAACTGGCAAGAGTTTTTAGGTAGTACAGGAGACCCCCACACCTGCACAATTGAGTTTGCCGTTGTCTCTATTGCTATTCTTGGTCTTTTGTTTCTCTTTCAGTAACGGACAGAGATCTTTTCTTTTATAATTGTCGGGTGATTAAAGACCCATTAGGTAATTTTGTGCTTAACTATTATATCCTTCCTGCTTTAGGCTTCAAAATAATTTGTTCTGAGTGATAGTCCTATTTCTGATCAAGACACATGCACTAAATGGAAGATGTCAAATTTTATTGTGCCTTTACAACGATATCAGTACAAAATGCAGTAATTTTCTTCATCGGCGTTTGAAAATTATCTCAATATGGGAGGAAAAGACAACATAAAAGGCAAGTAGTGTCAAAAATTAAAACTGTGTTTAAGCCTTAAGTAAAGCTACTGCAGGGGACCCTATACTGTCAAACACTATTTTCAATCATACATCAAAAAATTTGCCACATGATATGAAGAAGGTTTCATGAAGACAGGAGACTATATTATATCATACGTACAATAGAAAAAAACCCCAGCCTTTTCACAATAAATTAGATATAATATAATGCTTAACATTTCAATAAGTCTTTTTGTCCATAAAAGCATTTTACAGTTATTGATCAGCGGCTTATTTTTAATTCTCCCTCAATTATATAATAGCAGGAGGATGAGTGAGATAGAAATTCTAACTCTGGCCCAAGGCTAAAGAAAGAAATAAGAGAAATATTACTAGCCTCAGGAAATCCTGCCTCTTCATCACATCTGATTACCATAGATCACAATACTTGCAAGAAACTCTCTAATAACACAGAAAACATATGTTGTCTTTCATTATCACTATCTTTTATTTAGCTACCCTTGAACTGAAGTGACTTTGTATAAAGTTATGTTTGTTATATACAATTGCAAAGATGTATACAGATTACATTAAACTATAAAAACTGTAATCATACCAACACAGCATTGCTTTCTGAGTGGATTATCCATGTGTTGCATTGATTGGGATCCTTGAATAAGATGCAAACCACTAGAGAGGTTTAAACAGCTATATTCTTTCTAAAGTACTCTTTAATTAATGTTGTCTAGAGCACTAATTATGAAAGCTTGTAAAGCCTAAAGCCTGAAAACACTTATGCACCTACTTAACTTTGCTTATTCAGTCAGAGTAGACCCACTGAATTCATTGGAACTGCTTGGGGTATGCAATTTAACTAAAGAATGCACATAGACTGTTGCAGGTTAAACAGCGAACACAGTTTTGCATGCTTATAGCCATAGTGGACTTCGAAGCAGTTTGCTCATTGTTATTTCCAATTAGAAGATTGTCTTCCATGGGCGTATTTGTCTTTCCCCAACAAAGCCTGGACCTGCTGCCCGGTAGGCTCTTCGATAAAGTGTTGAATTAAACAAAATCCAGCTATGAGTCAGCGAGATATGAGATGTTTTCTTCTGTTTATACGTATGTTCAGATGCACACATAATTTGTCCACATTATGAAGGCAGATAAATATGCATAAATGTGCAGATATACAAGCATTTCTCCTACACAGTGAAAAATATTGAAATTCAAATAGAAGCCAAATTATTGTCTACTGTCAATGGAAAACTCCTAAATCTCTTTAAAAATAGAACACTCATGTTTCTAGTTCATTTATTTTAACATTGTAAAGCATTTTTGTTTCGCTAAACAGATTTCCAGTTGCTTACTTAAGAGTTACAAACAGATACAAGTTTTAGAAGGATTACCAAGCTTCTTGTTTGTAAGTAGCCATTCAAGCTTGCGTTATTTCCCCCTCCACTTTAGCTATAAACACTATAATGTCATTGGAAAGTTCTGACACATACATGCTTTGAAACTGGGACTAACAGCTGTTGAAGAAATCTCACTAACATTGCTGTTCATTTCATAAAAGATTTTCCCTGTATTTCCACACTTCATTAAAAAGAAGAGACCCTGACTCAAGCAAGGAAGCAGGGCACTACATGCCTCGATCATACTTCAGTTCTGTATTCCAGCCTCCTCATAGTCTCATCTATCCTTTCTAATTTTTGGCCTGGTCGTACAACCTGTGGTGCACGTGTGCTGGTTGGTCAGCCAGCTGGCAAAGATCAAACGTATTTTCTTGTCTCAGTTGTTGGCAGGTCCAACAGTGGCTTTGCAGGCAGTGCTCGGCCAAGCAGGCGTACAGGTCTCCTTTGTAGACTTGATAGAAATATATAGCTAAATTCCATCATCATATCCCAGTCCCATTCCTCTGCCCAGCCAAACTAGGTTGTCTGTGCATTATCCCAAAGATCACTGACTGACAACTGTGCCAGCGCCAACTGGAGGGTTTATCTCCAGAAATATCTCCACTGTGCTCCCAAGCTCTCTGTGTTAGAACTAAAAACGTGTTGAGGAGCAAGAAGAACACTAGTCTTTATTCAGACCAGTCTTTAAATAAGGTTCAACAACTGCAGTATCTATTAAAGATTTAAAACAAAAATTGAGAGGCTCCTTATTCAAACCACACTCTCCATTCTGTGACTAAATAAGCAAAACGTTTTGTAGAGAAATAAGATTTGACCCAAAGATCAAGTGAATATCATGCAGCATATACAAAAGACACCAAATCAAGGCTACGTAAGAAGTCTTGATTCTCACTTTACTGTCTTCTGCGTGTTAGGTTTTGAAACCTTAACAAACTCTAAATGTAAATCATGGGCATACTGATAACAATCGTGTAATTGAGGTTTAATACAGAACCCCTGTAAACCCTTCCATCTTTGTGAAACGAACACGTACATAATGAAAAACCAAACCAAACAACTTTCAAAATATGTGGAAAAGTCACATTTTTCACATTTAAATGCTCACTGAAAGAAGGGCATCTGACTCAGCAAAGAATTTATCTACAATTCGCTCAACACTGTGTCCTTTATGAAACTATGCCATTAACTAAATAACGGCATACAGTGCAAAGGCGTCATTGCTTCACACTGACACATTTTCCCTCTCCTACATTATATTACTTGTGCCTACTGCATTAATGCAAGACATCAAGGTCCTCAATGGAAATCTTGTATATGCTCACAGATTTAAGCTAGCATGAGATACCACAGCGTAGTAAGTTATACATCGTTTTCAACGGTTCCCACAATAAGGAACACTTTTACCTCGGCTTTGGCTTTAATCACAGAGGGTTCTCACTGACAGGAGACCCTGAAACCCACAAAGTCCAGGGAGTAACACAGTTACATACACTTGCTATTATAGACGTAGTATCATTTCTAGATCATCTGGATTTTTTTTCATACAGTTCATAGGGAATGCCAGGGAATAAAGCCACTCTGTCAGCAGCTGGTGTCAGATATCACAGCGATGGATCCATCGTATAAACCTACAGGTGCAGATAACCACTCTTCACACTCAATGGAGAAACACCAAAAAGCAGTTGCTGCAAGGAACAAGGAACAGACTTCGGACTTCAATACCCTACTGCCACAGACTGCCTTATCCACATGATCCACAAGGAACAGAATTTGAACCTCCAGGAAAACCATACATTTTTTATAGTTTTAATACGCAACCATGAGTCAGCCACAGCGTGTTGCTCAATGTATAGAGTACTCCAAGATGATTTTAAAAAATTAATATTCCATTGTATAAACAGAGTACTTAATTGCTCCCAGTAATGGTCGGTCTGTACGGCACGTTCATTAATCCATCTCATGCGCTCCAGTTTTCTATAGCAAAGGAGTCATTATTAAACATATGATAACAAAAGAACTTGTGCTGCTGTTGTGACAACAGCATCAGTACAACGCCCTTCAATGTTCTTAACAGTAAGACTCTGCAAAACTAACTGCCATGGATTTGGTAACAAGACAATCCATAAAATTTTACCTTGATCTTGTGGTCCTAGTCTAAAGCTGCATTGCCTGCTCAGTGCTACTGCCCAAACGATGCTATTTCACTAACAGACGCTGGAAAACACAGAGAAAATTCATTTATGAGCTCATCTGAATTTTATGGAAAGCTAGAGAAAGCCTGTGTACAGTGGTACAACAAGAGGAATGATAAATAAAGGCTGGACTATCCAACAGTTAGTCTGTGGAGGTGTGACCAAATCATACCACGCAGAGAGCCCAGAATCATCTGTATGGCAAATAGTCTGCACGGTAAACATTTCCGTGTTTGTGCCACCTTTTCAGTTACTCCTTCAGTGGCGTAGGATGGAAACACATTGTGACATTAGTACTAAAAAGGCTTTTGCTCCATCTACAAATCCATTTGGGGAGCACCTATGGGGTCTGACAACAGGAAAACAGCCATGTCCTCTGTCCATCAGCCCATTACGTCCAGGCTGAAACCTGATTAACACAGCAACGGATCAGACAAAATATAGTTACGCTTACGACTCTGCCTCATGAAAACTGATGCTAGAAGATGGTATGAACAGCATCCTTCACTGTCTACGGTGGAAGTAGACACTTCCACTCAAGTCACAGCTCATACATATATGCCATGGTCGCAAACCTCAGGCTAGAACAGGGAAACGCCAAAATGAGTTTTCCGGCATACTACTGCTACAACAAAGGTATCGCCATGTCCTCCAACTAAAGACCTAGGTGAAAAAACTCCACTACACGTCCACATAGCCACGCAGAGCTAACACTGCCTTCTGTTACACGTGTTTATCCCCAAGGAGCTTAGTAGTGGCACGCTTCTAGACAGGACTGAAAACAAATGTCATACAACATGCAATTTGCTCGTAACAGTATCATCTGATACTATAAGGTGTGTGACAGGGATTACTGGTACTATTTAAGGATCATTGAGCCTTTTCTCATCTCACATAAAAATGATGCATGTTTGCAATCCATTTCTATAGTTGCTTTACAGAGTGCAATAGTGGCTAGGGAACACAGAGAATACAAATGAGACATTATCGTTTGATCTACAGTGTTTCCTTAAAATTCCAAATCTTGCTACAGGAGCTCTCATGCATGCTGAACACTACCGTCATTAGATAATTACTCATTATAAATGAGCACAGGCTAAAGCTAGACATACTGTTCAGCTTTCTGAGCACATACAAGTTTCAATGCTAAAATGAGAATATAATATACTTCAAAACAATTTTTACTCATCAGATGTGCTGGATTTAAATCTAGGAGAAGTTTGCTTTTCTGGTGACTGGAAAACATTTGTCTTTGTAGTACTCAGTGACTTGCAGAATCCCAATGTAAAAGGTTATTTGAAGCTTTTTGATACGTTTGATACATTTTTTTCCTTTCTGAGTTCCAGAACACAGACTTTTGGTGAAACCGGTCTATAGGACACTGCACATTAACGAGATCTTGGGCTGATATCATGCCTGTAAGTAATGCGTACTGCATTATCAGCATGCCATATCTGCTGGATGCTTTGAAAACTACCTGGACAGTTTCACTTCAGTTTCCACTGGACAACTGGAGAGATGCCCATCTTTCAAGAGCCCCCGACAGTTAAGTTTGTGATACATTCAAAGGCCTGAAGCCAAAGTGTGCTACATCCCTTGGAAACACAGCCGAGGATTAGCATTGCACTACTATTATTTGATGTGCTGCGATGAACAACTAAATCTCCAGGCTTGTCAGTAAGTCACAGCCCTAACATCTCCCACTAATGTAGCCAATTTTTAGATGCTATTGTATGTTAGCAATAGTATTTTTGTCTATTTCCTTCACTGCTGAAAAACTACATAACCTCCACCACCACTCCGAACTCCTTCATGTTCAATTTGTTTGTATTTATTTACAGAAGATGTTATTTCTGCAGATCCATCGCTTTATATATTCATTGCGCTTCACAGTGAAGTTTGGCTGTGGTTGTGCCCAGAGTTTCCTAAGTTATGTCTTAGCATTCCTAATTGCAAATAGAAATTGTAATGATTTATGGATTGATAGTTCCTGTTATTAACCACTCCACAGTTTCACCGTCTTTGGAGACAGAAAGCATCTGCCCCGTAAGCCTGTGTCATGTCCACTTCTGTGCCGATGCCACCATACTGGCCCCAAAGTTAGGGTAGAAAAATGTATCCATCAACAGGCAGGGCAGGACTAACCAGAACGGCACTAACACGAGACTCACTCAGTGGCAGATAGATCTTCAGAGAAGATCCTGGGTGGCAGACCAGGGCCTTGCTGAAAGGCAACTCCACGTTCAATATGATTGGGGCAAGGTATATTACAGCTCCGTCGTTTTGATACTGAATACGTGACCAAGCCGAAGCACGTGAAAAGAGAAAAGCTGCGCTGCCTGAGCGAACTGCTCAGTCCATAGTTTGACTTCTTTTTTCTTCTCAGTCATTCATCTGTTTGCTCTATTTAATAAAGGCTGCAAATTGCCTAGTTCAGTCAGAGTTGCTTATTTTTTTTTCCAAACAAACCCAGTACAATCAATGCAACGTTATTGTTACATATTATATATCTTGCGCATGAAGCCAGAATTATTTTCACATCAAATACACCAGGTCTTTTAGGTCAAGATTCTCAAACAGTAATTTACAAATACATTTTACAACTGAGACTTCTTCTGACATGAGCAGAAGTTAGATAAATTCCTGACACAATGGGAATAAAAATGCAAGTGCCATCAAGGACTCCAGAGAAAGCTCTCGTTCTTGCAAACCACGAAAAAAAAAGCGGCATCCCACTTTTCGGCTGAAGTTCTTCTCCGGAAAATGGAATTTGTTGAAATAGAACTCCTAAGTTTGCGTTTTATCTTATTGATTTTACAGTCAAATCTGCTGAACACAGTGCCGTGCTTTCTTGCCGATAGCTTCACACACCTATACTCTCGGACTGGGTTTATTTTTATTTTTCTCTCTTCAGCACCTGAAATTATTCCTTGTACATTACCAAGAGTCGGAGACTGCGAACAACCCAAAGGCAAGCTCTGAGCAGACGGATGGCTGGCACAGTCCTCAGTGAGAGTTACAGAGAGATTTGAGGAACTCAACTTTTGCCAGATTTTTCAGATTGTATCAGTCATCAACCAAAACATATTATTTCTCTTTACAAAATTAAATCAAAAGTCACCCACAGAATCCAAGCGACTTACTAAGAATTTTTTTTAATATATACGTACAGATATTTGACCCCTTTTTCGCAACCCATCTCATGGCATCGATTAACAAATTCTAAATTTCCCTCCAGGAAGAACTCACTCACATGCCAAGCAGGAAAGAAAAAGGATTGTTTCACAGCAGAAACCTAACAGGAGCTTAGATAAAGTGCGTAATGTTCAAACAGGTTCCACAAATACCACTAATACCTGCGTGAAAAAACACGCTTGCCTTCAAAGAGATTCCTGTTAAGAAAAAAGCTTGTTTGTTTTCCTCTTGTTGTTGCTATGGACATCTGAATAAAGATAGTATATTTTTACTGGAACCATCTTCTACAGCTGTGGAAAAAAAAAAGTTGCCATCCGCATTAAAATACGCCCCTCTGCAAGCAGTTACACGTGAACCAAAGACAATGATAATTTGAATCGAGTACATACAGAGCAAACACCTGAGAAAGACCTTGCCTCCATACAAATAGTTTAACAATGGAAGCCAAATACGTCTTAGTTAGAAATAGATACACTGACATCAGATTTTAAAAATCTTTTTATGATGCATTTTGATGGATTCACAGCTTTTCTTTTCTTTTTAATTTTTTTTTTTTTTAAGTATCTTTCTTCCTTTACAGCAGCCAGGTTGAAGGAGGAATGCCATCTTTAACCTTGAGATCTCTGTTCTTGCTGGGTTTTGTCGTAAGCTTATTATACAAAAGCAATTCTTTGTATTTAACATCTTACCTCAGCATGCAAAATGGTTACGGATTAGAGTACATTTGCTAGGGGGGAAAGGATAGAGTGACTGCGAATTAGAAATGCTGGCTGCCTGGCTGGGTCACAGTTTCACTTAAAGCTTCTGGACCAGAAAAATCTTTCTGTGACCCGCCTTGCCTTCTCTGTTTACGTGGTTATTTCAAACTTGTGCATTACTGCTGAAGACTAGTGCAGGACGTTAAGGCTCAGTTTCTCTCAGTCACCGTAAATACTAAGATACAGTTACAGAGTGTGATCAATTTTTAAAGCGTAAATGCAACATAACACTGTACTATATATTCTGGAACTTCATCAGTGTTGCAGCTAAGAAACCATCTTCTTGTCTTCCAGCGCAGGCAGCTGTCTGGATCTGGTTTCTAAATCCGTAGATTGGACCATCTGTAATTCAGCTTGCCAATCATTTGGCTAAAATGCCAAGATCTTTTCTGACATACAGTCTATACTAACCAAATAACCTAGAAAACTACTTAGGTAATGCCAGTTCCAGTTGAATAATACAGCGAGTCATCTGTGTCCACACGTCAGCGGTAATTACAGGCACTGTCTGCAGTGCCGCCCGCTGCACAGAGCGCTGGCTAGGGTGCACAAACACCCCCGGCTGCACTCCCGGCGCTTCCATTGGGAAGTGGGGCAAAGGCTGTAAGATCACCTTGGGGGGGGGAAGTAAAAATAACCGATAGCAAGAGCATTCAAACAGTATTACTGTTTCGTGCCAGTGTTTCTTTGAAAGATTCTCAGGGAACATTCAGATGACGGTGGTGCGGTTGGCAGCGTTAAAAACACACCGCAGCCACAGTACGATGCTACGGAGAATCCTGCTAGGAGGAAAAGGGCAGCACTCCATCAGAGTCAAACATTCCTTTTCTCACGGGCGTGAAACAAGACCAAACCGACCTCCCGTTTCACAGACTTGTTAACCTTATGTCTTGATGAAAATTAGCAGCTACAGTTCCTTTTAAATAAATTCTGAAATTTTTACTGGATAAAGCATTCCTCTATTCCTGTCAGAGTTGTGCGGCACAGCTGTTTTTAACAAATTCCTATTTTTACTCCCTGACTTTTGACTGTCATTATGTATATGAGTTTCTTCAGCCTGCAAAGCACGATTTAACAAGAAGTATTAATGTCCCTCTACATATACCATCTTTTCTCCTTATTCAGCAAAACTAGGTGTTACGCAAAATGCAAAAAACATCTGCTTACTTATATTATAATTTCACTCAAACTCATTAGATTAGGAATACAAAGTTGATAGCAGAGGTTAATGATGAGTGTACAAAGCAGAACCATGTTTCTTTGTAAGTATGTTTCAAAGGAAAAACAAATCCTAAAATTCAGTATTTAAGAAAAAGCACAAAGAAAGAATGATGAGGCAGCTTTTTATTAAGACAACTTCAGTAGCTATATTCATATCTTAGTTTTGTAATCCTTACAATGATCCACCCCTAACCCAGGAGCTAGAACCAGGTCAGGGCATGCTCTTCTTTTCCTCGCTCCTAAACGTCTCGCCTCTCTTGGGATTTGTGGCAGTATTGTGAATCAGAGCGTTTGACTTTTACGTCAGTGCACTGAATTGTCACCACGTGGACAGTGGTCTTGGGGAGCTTAGTCATGTGATGTGAATCCCTCTTTTCCTCTCTTTGCTTTCCACTGCTGGGGGCCTGCGCGGAGAGCTCTGATTGCAAGATGACGGTCCCGGCACGGTCTCTGTTGCAACAAACGCTCCTAGCAAGCGCTCCTCTAAGGCCTCACCATCCGTGCCTCGCCTTCAGCTCAAAGACAGAAAATCTCCTCCTGCATCAAGATTTAGTGAGTCAGCCTTCTTGTTACAGAGGTAGGCACTTTCAGATAAACCAAGTGTACTCATTAGGTTTATCGAGCAGTTAAGCGTTAACGTTAGAGCCCTACTAGCTATATTAGCTGGCATCAGTAGCAAAGGAAGTCCTACTAACGTCGCGGCTCTTTCCTTGGTGCTTTCTTCTATTGTGCCAGTTACAGGATGACAGAGAGAGTAACATTTCTGAAGCTGCGACAGGTATTTGGCAATCTGCTGCATTCTGACACAAATTAAGGGCCAGGAGTCATACAATGATCCAGACGCAAACTCCCTCCACAGAAATAGCCTCGCTGTATCAAAAAAATCAGAAGATTGCAGGGGGAAGGAAGAAGAAATGAACTGTCCTTTTCCAATTCCCGAATAATTCACAGCACTGCACTTCTGAAATCTTCCTGTAGCTTAGCAGACAAACAAATATATAAAATAAAATTGAGGAGAAAGTACCTTCTCCTTTTCCAAAAAGCTAAGCATCTTGTAATTATGAATCTTTAAAAGGACAACCGGATAGTTCAATATCCAAGATGATTATTTACCTGTTAATATTCTTTACAAAACACACAAAGCCTACTTTAATCATCTAAGCTCCTAATTATGATACAACTCAGGCCCCACATACAGACACAACCAAATGCTATTCCATTCCCAGGACGCAGCAAGGAAAGGCAAAGGACCCGTTTTAATTCCAGATCTTCTCTGGCATCCATCTTTTTCACAATGCTGTGAATACGTTCCAGTATCAGGGTAGGTCAGAGTAATGCTCACTGATAATGGGTCAATGGAAAGAGATTCTTGTGATCTTCACAACAAAGAGAAATAAGGAGATAATTTCAGAGACAGCTGTATGGGACCTCCACCCCAGCAGACTCCGTCATCAGTGATATTCGACCCCCAGTGAAAAACTGAGAATGTGTATAAAGGAAAGCTTTAATATCGGTTGCAATAAGATAAAACCAATTTTTGCTTTTCTAGTTTTCAAAGTGCTTTCTCTCACCATTCCTATTTCTCTTTATTGCTACTGTTTTTCTTTACATGTACTACTCCTGAGGAGGAGAGGCAAGGGTTGCCTTTTTTTTCTAAACAGTTCTTTGGTGTATGATTAGTATGTGATGTGAGTAAAGCCTTTCCTTGGTAGAGAAATGCTTGCTTTCTTTTAAAGTATTAGGTGAGAGCTAGACTTTATAACGTCTCATCCTATAGAGGACACATCTTCTGGGACACTGGTTTTGGAACATCGGTCAAGATAACTAGATAAAAGAACAGCTATTGAAATAGTGTCATTGTTCTTCCTGGTATTTCAAAGAAACAGCGTTATTTTGGATGAGAGGAATTTAAGTACACTAGACCATACAGAATCAGCTAGCCATGTCCTTATCCCAGAAACAGCATTTTAGCTGGATCAGTTGTTGCTTCCTATTATTATTTAGAGAGAATTTTAATTTGACGCACCAAGGCTTTAAGTAGAGCTTTAAGCATTGCAAGGACAAGCACTGCAACAGTGCTGCTTGGCAGCAAGGCATATCAGAAAGCAATGTTTTTTCAAAGCACGAAGAAGGAAAAAGGGAAGATGCTGTTAACCACTGTTCCATCTCGCTAGCCCACCGTATTATCCCATCTAAGCCAAGCTACTCAAGATGCAACAGCGTTGCTCACCCTGACCGAAGGAACACAGACCTGAGGAACACAAAAGCATTTGTTAAACACGATCAGCAAATTAGTGTTATTAACGTGCACAGATGCAGGTGAATATTTGCCAAGTACCTTGTACAGTAAGGTTAAACTAACTTGTTACTGCAAGAACCTCCGTGAAACAGTTGAACTGGCAGTGGGGCGACTCTGCAAATTAAAGCAGCGAGACGCTGGCCCAGCACAGTACTGCCCAGCAGCGTTAGCACCTCTCCGCATCCACACGCGGCTCCTGCCTTTTCCCGACGTGATGAGTTACTTAATTCACATCATCATTAACACTGTGATTGAACTTTGGGAATCCAATACAAGGCAAGCAAACTATTTTTACAGGATGAAATGAATACAAAACCACCCGATGAGCACTTAGAGGCACCGCTATACAGCGCATGTTATTCGTACAGATCAGCTCCAGTTCTGTTACACAAGTATTAGTGAACATTTTTACTGTAATCGTGCAGGGAACATAAAACGAACTTAACAGCCACATTGTGCTCGGAGCCCCACAAACACACAGCAAAATTTCTGTCTGCAATCCAGGGAGTTTACAATCTAATTCAAACTGAAACATGGGAATGGGTATGTACAAATAACCAAGGTAACGTGAGAGCAGGATGAGAATTATGAAAGGGATATGTGAGACAGGAGCTTCTGGCACTGCTGAAATCAGCAATGCACAGAGCCACAGTTCACTCTGAAAACCTTTAAGAACGATTAGAACGTCCCTTCGTTTCATAACAAAAAAGTACTGAATCACACAGCATTCTGAATAAAACACAACCCGTACAAATCCTACCACAAAGTAGAAATCAACAACATTATTTACTGGTATTAAACAAAAAGCTCGGAATCTCAACCTCTGCTCTAACACAAATCCAAAAGTATAATCATAAATATTTTGCACAAGTCTCTCCAGCTCAACCCAGGAAAAAAATATTTTATTTTTCAGAACGTGTATATAATATCATCGACCAGTAGGCTTCAAGAAAAACTGGTGTTATACTGGCTGGATCAACAGCACACACCGACGACTCCAGCCCTGCATTCCCCTGACGCAGAGCCTGCGCAAGGGTCTCTGAGCCTTCCCTCCACCTTACCACAGCAAATCTGAGGTTCAAAAAGTAACCAGAAAATAAAAGAATCACAATGAAGATTACACAACCTCAAAAAAAAACCCCAAAAAGCAACACAAACCAAAACCCCAGGAACTACAGTTTATTAAAAACATGCTGCTTTTCAAGGAGACTAAAACGTATTTGAAGATTAAAGGCAAAACGAGCTCCCTTATTCAGGCATATATGGAGATACGCCAGCTTTTTGACACAAAAATTCTAGTTATTCCTAATGCATACGTCAAGATTGGGTCCTATTTCCCTGCCAAAAGTCCAGCTGAAAGGAAAACATCAGATTAAAGGACAACCACATCGCTACACAAACAAGGACAACAATCACCAGATTTATCGAGTTGATCAGATTTGACTCAGCAAATGTTGTGACCTTAAGTGCACAGTCAGGTGGGAATCTTCTTTGTTCAATAAATACAATTCTTCCATTTAATTTCTAAGACAGATTGGTAGCTGCAGACAGTCATTAAACATATTTCCTGATATNATTTATCGAGTTGATCAGATTTGACTCAGCAAATGTTGTGACCTTAAGTGCACAGTCAGGTGGGAATCTTCTTTGTTCAATAAATACAATTCTTCCATTTAATTTCTAAGACAGATTGGTAGCTGCAGACAGTCATTAAATATATTTCCTGATATATTTTTCATTAATCACAGTGAAATCAAGTAATAAATTATGATGCTTCAAATGACATTATAATCACACACTTTTTCGCATGGCTTAAATTGTATGAAATTAAAAAAAAAAAGAGTTTTTTCTGTATTTCTCTCTTTAAAACAGAACTAGATGCTAACAGACATCTTAATACTTCATATTCCTAAAAGCTCCTCCCAGTGACACTGATTAGCTTGACTTGAAAAAAAGAAAACAAATTGCATCATCTGTGTTTTCCTATTCTTAAAACAAGAAAGCAGTGGAAGCTTGAGACAAAGTAAGAGAGACAGAAGAAGGACGTAAAATGAATTGCTTTGTGGCTCATAAGCAACAGAAACCCTAACGTCATATGAACTTTATCTTACTGCGTGGGTGGCCTAATAAAAATTAGGAGCAAAGAAAGGCTTATTATCAAGAGACGGCCACCGCTTCCCTCCGCCGGAAGCCTCGCTGGAGCGGGGTGACTTTGCCGCCCCAGACTCCCGCTGCCGCCCGGCACTCGTGCCCGATCTTCACACTTGTCATTTGCAAACCTGGTGGACAAGATAAGCGATTCCTTTGCTCGCAGACGTCTGCTTCCCCACGATAAACTTCTATCTCATCCATAACTAGATTTAAGATACGTAGGATAGACTCATCCTCAAAGCTGTCACCAGCCGGGAACTCTATCAATGACTTCAGCTTTCATACGCTCCAGATAAACTTCCCGTTTTAATCTGTGCCCTTCGTGACTTTTCAAGCTATCGGAACCATCAAAGCCCTAATACACTCCCGGATACAGGGTGCTTCAAATTAGATTCCATTTACCCAGCCAAACTTCAGGGCCTCTATTTACTGCAGATATGACACAGTCAGCCCGATCTAAAAGGAGTTTGAAAAAGCAGAGGTAAGAAATTTGTTCTCTATCCACCTCTGCCGCATCAGGCTGCTTGCTATAGCGGTATATTTTAAAACTTTCAGAAACCTCAAACAGACAAAAGTAGGATTATCCATTTCCATGTCAGCTTAAGTGATAACATAAATATATATCACAGAACATCTGCCACTAAATCACTGTTTATAGATGTCAGATCTCATTTATTATTAAAAAAAAACCCAAACAAACACTTTAAAGCCTTTCTTATTATTTTGTAAGAAACGACTGATTTCTAACCTGTGAGGCGGAGCTATTCTTTCTAATCTGTTTATACAGAGTAACTCCTATTACAAACCTCAGTCAAGAGTAACGTTAGACGGTATTCACAAACGTATTATTGCCTGAATTACTTCATCCCAGTACGTAGCCTAGAAAATCCAGCAGGTTTTCCCCATTGATTTTCCTCATCAATCCCCATTGATTCTGCATGAAAGAATATGGCGCATCCCGGAAAACTTGCTTTTATCTCACTTTTCTTCAAACAGTAGAAAATGTACATCAAGGCATTACGTTCTGGTATCAGTAATAAAATATCTTCAATTTACTTTTAGAAGAATTTATAGAGAGCGCTCCTTACTCACAGAAGGTATAAGATTTCAAAACTCAGAGTCTGTGTTTATCGCGATGTTTGACTGACAGGGTCCGAGCAGCACAATCTTTTTGCTTTTGCATGATTTCATTTAATTTGCTTTGTCCATTTTCCCCCCTTTGTATCAGCTGCCTTAATAACTCTTAAGTCAGGCACTCAGGGATCAAACTACCAAATCATGGAATTATTTCTGAATACGCAATCTGCATCCTCTTAGCTACAAGTCAAAACCTGCTTGCAAAAGCGATTCATCTGTGTCATTGTAAACTCACCTCTCCAATCTGACCTCTTCTCCCCCTCTCCAATCTCCAGTCATCAACAAATCAAGAATACCATAATGTTTTCTTTTATATGAGTTTCTGTTGGCTTGCTTCACTGCTTGTGCTTATGACTACGCAGTTATTTTATTTTAGAAAAAGATAGTTAAAACATCTGGAAAATCCACACCGTCGTCAGCCCTCTGACATTCAATGCCCTCAAACATATGCTATGCAGATAGAAAGCTGCACTTCTAAAGGAGAAATACTTTAAAACGTGAATGTTGAGCACATCCCGATTTTGATCGCTGCCAGTTCCCCATCTTTTAAATCAAACAGCCACTTAATAATTGCTGTGGTGGTTTATGTATGCGTGATTCATGGGCACGCTCTCAGGAGGTCATCGGAAAGGTTGGCATTTCGCAAAGTGGTACAGTACCGTAGTCAGCCATTACATTCTCCCACCTACGTACAAGCTAATTTGATTAAAGGTAGAAGATCAATCAAACTCTATTGCCTCAGAAAGATTAATTACCTCAGCACTTTCTGAATTAATTATTAGTGTTCAGCCGTGGGGATAGAAAAACCCAAGACAGTAGAAGAAGAGGCACCCAACGGGAAATGCGGTAGGCTGGGATGTATTTTAGTCCAAGATTTATTATCTTTAACTAATTATAGCGTCTTCCTTTTTTTCCTCAAATTAGACCTAAGTGCTACAGTGTGTTTATAACTCAGCGACAACAGAATCAAAATATTACTGTTACATTTCAACCTTATTGTGGAACTAAAAGCACACAAGAAGAGAACAAAAAAATGAAAGCATCGTTAAAAACCATGATCATATCTGCTGGCAAGCACTCCTAGCCCTGGTTTTTGGACAGGGAACGATACTTAAAACTTTGTAGTTTTATTTTCTCTTGTGCCCCAGCATGAGGGCTGCAGTCCAGCTGCCAGAGCAGTCTTCCTGATGACGTTTAAAGGGTGTATTTCAGCAACTGCAGAGTTTCTGATTATCAGACAAGCCGGCATGGCAGAAGATGCAGCCATTTTCCCCAGGGAGAGTGAGCTTGCTGTCTTCAGCGGTCTGCCACCAGACATCATGAGATTCATAACATCAATGAGATTTACAGGACCCTGAAAGCCGTCATTAAGGCAAACTTCTCACAGCGCCTGTGAGCGGCCGGGCTGCCAGCGCGGCTCCCCGTCAGCGCGGGCGCTCGGCGGCAGCAGGGCGAAGCTCCCCGGCCGGGCGATGCAGCACGTGCACCAGCCCGCTGTCAGGCCAGGCGCTGCCGTTCGACGTCAAGGGCTAACGCAGAACTGAGACTCGGCAAACAAGCTCATTGACAGCTTTTATACGACGAACATGGAAGAGGGAATTCTTGGATCACAGGTTTGCTGCTATTACACAGGGCGGTTTATTTGCCCTCTCATAACTTAAAGAGAAGCTTGATAAATTTAGCATTGTCATTCCCTGCTTCTATACTTTCTCACCGATCTTGTTTGAAATGCCCAGATTTCTGGCCTCAGCTGGTTTACAGACAGCACCTGCTCGTTTGCCTGCGAAGCAATCCAGCACTTCATTTTGGCCTCCGTTCTCTGCTATTACTTGAGAGCAGTCCTAATCCCATGCAGCCTTTACCCTGCCGTTTCAACAAGCCGATATTAATTTCTTTTTCCTGTATAAAGGCATTCCATTCCCTTGTTATTAACAATATTTCTTTACACCTATTACTCAAGTGAGTTCACCTTTCTTTAATGTGAGAGGCAAACACTATTCATAATATTCCTGTTGTGGTATCATCAGTGCCTTGGGGTGAGGGGTTTTTTCGGGTTTCTTTATTTTGTTTTTGTTTTTTTCCCCGGTAGTAGAGGTAACCCAGGGTTTTTTCATAATCACGTTAGGTACTGGTGATTTATAGCTTATCTTTGTAATACTCAGTTGTTTTTTTCTTTATGTCATTTTCAGCTAGTGATTTATATACTAGTTACATTACACCTACTCCTACGAGAAAGACTCGACTATTAGATTTCATTCCATTGCTGTTACTCCAAATGCTTAAGAAAATCCAATTCTTGTGTCATGCACACCTCCTCCTCCATATTTTCAGTGATGCTTGGGTTTGAGATAGCAGAATATTGACACACTCCTGCTCTTTCACGTCAAATTCATTTTTCCATTTCTATTAACGTGTCTTTTTCTTCTTAATTACTAATGCTCCACTTCGATGTCATAATAATAGTTATTAGTTCTTAAATCTATATACACTAACTATACATGTATTCCCCAATGTTAAAAATACAC
Organism: Steatornis caripensis; assembly: GCA_013398225.1. Lineage (NCBI taxonomy): Eukaryota > Metazoa > Chordata > Aves > Caprimulgiformes > Steatornithidae > Steatornis > Steatornis caripensis. The sequence continues at coordinate 34,642 of VZSC01005238.1, read as the reverse complement.
GTCATCGAAGCAAGACAGTCGAGCTACTTAGTACTATTCTTGGGAAACTTACAATACTATTTATTGTTTTTTGTTTACACGTATCTTAGCTTCTTTCTTGCCAATGTTTTCCAGTAGTGAAACCTGACCGAGCACGTTTTTTTCTTAACATCTTGTCTCTTATAATTACAGAAAAATAAGGAAAACACTATCAGTTTCGATATCCTGGGAGGAAGATTATCTCCTCTCCTCCACATGAATGCACTGAAGCTGCTCTGACTTTCCGTTCCATGATCATCATTCTTCGTCAGCCTGTCTTTGCTCTCATCAACATCATCCTTATCAAAAATTAAGGCAAGGTGAAAGAGTTCTTTTAATTTTGGGGAAGAAATATATGCTATCTTTAATCACGAACAGATGTCAACCTTGCTGCAAACCTCATTCTTACGTGGCTAAATACCACAGATTACAGTCTTAATTCTTCTTAAAACTAATTCTCTTGAAGTCTGATGATCACCTAAAGCCAGCGGAAGCTTTGCCCCAGCTACTAATTCGCTGTCTACAAGTAGTGCCTCATGTAACAAATGGTACTGGGGAATTCA
>VZSC01005238.1:0-33895 GCA_013398225.1 Steatornis caripensis | reverse complement strand
AAGATCAGGTTGAACAGAGATGAATTCTTCGACGCTGTTCACCCAAGCAGCTCTGCAAGTGCTTGCGCCGCCACAAGAGAAGGTGCAATCGGGAGATACAAACTAGCAGCCGCAGACACCCCGGCAACACCACCTTCAAGTGACCATGAAGTTACAGTATACATCAGCTCGCCTTTTGGCCATCCTTCTCTTAGCACTACACCTTCTGATTTTTAAGACAACTTTCTTGGCTTTTTAGCCACAAATTCATGTTAAATATTGTTTTGGAGACCCCCCCCCTCTCCTTAAGATGCCAATTTTCTCCTATTCAAAACAATGAAATCTCAGTGTGCTTTGTCTCATTAACCTGCCCTTTAATTTTCAACTAGCTTTGTTTATACTTCCGTTTTGTTTATACAAAATAATTACCATTATTTAATTGCAGATTACTTTCAGGTTTTCCAGCTTTTCCCCTCCCCCCTCAAAGCTGCAGTCGTATTGCTCTTACTCTGCCCGGTTTCTCAGCTGACTGGGCATAACCTACCTTCTCAAATAAAAGTAAGAAAAGTAATTTTATTTTCTAGAGCAAAAAACCCCAACAGATTGTTTTGATAGGGCTATAAACACAGGTGAAGCATGAAAGTTTGTCATTACTATGTTACACATGTATTAAATAACCAAGATAACTGGGGTTAACATGTACCTTTCAAGCCTTTTTGGGCAACATCACTGCTTACAGGCACAAAGGGGGCACCGCTGAGAGACAGTTTGCTGGGAAAGTTTACGTGTTTGATACAAAACATAAGGGGCAAGGGGAGAAAAGGAAAAAAAAAAGGTGATGTGGTTAAAATCCTTAGCGCTCAGAGTGATTGGAGCATCCTTATTAGTTTCAGCAATTTATGAGCAGAAAATATATGAATACGATGTACATTATTGCTGTTACTTAAGGATAACGTTCTCTACAAACCTACATGCGCTTTTATATTACTATTTACTTAGTGTGACAGTTTACTGGCCTCTCTTCCTTACGATGCGTCTACCACGCTGGACATTATGCTTTTTTGAGGAGGCAACCTCAAAAGAGGTAAGAGACGATAAATCATTTGAAACAGCCTATTGCTAATTTTAATTAGTACAGTCAATTAATTTTAAACGTGTACATATAAATTACTCGGTTTTCTAGCGACCGTACTCCTACAGTTCTTCTTTCCCCCTTGCTTCAGTCCTATATTGGATGCGAGTTTGTAAGGCTTCTTCTCAATAATATTTCTCAGCTTCAGTTCCTTTAGGTTACGCCCATCTTTTCAGCGCTTTGCAATAAATGCTTTGCTATTGCTAATAAAGGGAAAGTATCCAAAATGCATTAATTTCCAGTGTTACAGAAACAAATCCAACCTAAGAGGAAGAAAACACTTTTGAATAAATCATTTTGAATAAACCTGTGTGATGTGGCATCTGCCATCAGCTTTCATAAGCCACTGAACATCGCAGCGGGCTCTACACATTACTGAAGTTGTTTCATCCTAACTCTGTGTCTCCTTGGTAGGCAAAGTTGAACTAAATCACCATCAGATGATTAATCAGGCTTAATGTTTTAGACAATGTTTCAGATTAACACAGGTCAGATATTAACGATCTTGACACAGAATGAAGGCCACGCTTATTGTGTTGTATGAATTCTACTCAGATTATCTGATTGTATATTCCTCTCTCTTTTCACATTAACAACAGTTTGGTCCACGAAACAGGAATAGAAATACTCCAAATTAGATGAAAACCACAACAATCAAAAATCTAGCAGTACATATGTAGAGGAAACTATCCACTCCAAACAGTTTTCCCTATTTCACCATTGACTAAATGCGTCACGCACGCACAAGTGAACGCAACGAACCTAAGGCTGAACACTTGACCAGCACGTAAGATATTTTGGTTGCTCTTTTTTACAGTAAGTCACTTTCAGTAGTATACCAAATAAAAACATGCTGTGGGTCTTCCCCTTCCTTTTCACTTAGATGTACGAGAGCTCGCAACGGACACCTATTTATACCTGCTTTTTTTCCTGCCATTAGATGCTGCCATCAATACAAGCACATAACACTAAGAAGGACTGCAAACCATGCTTTCCGCAGTGTAAGCTGCACGCTATATTGCGTCAATTAAACTGTTTCGATAAGATAGAAGTTAGAAGGGCAAAAAATATTCACATTACATAAATGCTAATTAAACTGTGATTTCAAGTTTAAAACTGAACCGTCAGGTAATTAGACAGGTGATTAAACTTTCTACAACTTCACACTTGAGAAGACTTTAGATGCCTGCTTAGTTTCCACACAGTGATACGTGTCAGTGATATTCAGATGTCAAAGCTGTATTACTTTCAGGGCAACATTCTAGAAGAGTCAGGATCCACACTTCTTCTGAAATTGCAAAAATTGGGCTCAAAAATCACTGGTAAATCCAAAGCCTGAGCCTCTTTGTAAACAGCAAGACAGGAGCCACATGCCTGCTCCTATGCCAGGTCCTGCTCCACGCTCTCTGCGTGAAAGCACTCAAATACTGATCTCATGGACATCATGTTCACTTCAGTAAAGCATAAATATCAGAGCTACAAACAAGAGAGAGCTGGAAAGCAAGTTCAGATCATGAGTATGCATAGCAAAAGCAGCAAACACAGTAGATAACTTGGTATTTGCTTTCTTTAGGGTATATTTGTAGCCCTTTAGAGCCTCATTTTGTGAAGAATTTAGTTTGATTGCCTAGAATATTCTTAAGAGTATACTACAGCCTCAAATATATAAACACAAACAAAAGCAAACAATGAATAATATTTTCAACACAACATCCAAAAACTCTGACGGTTCTTGTCAGCTGTCTATCAGCTCAGAAAAAATAATATTGCAGTGTTATTTCAGGAACCATATAACTTTACAAATTCTAAAAAGTCTGAAACTGAGGATCCTCAGTTAATAGTTTATGAACTAAAAGAAAAAGAGAATGGACCTCTTCTGTGCAGACAGCCCCTCAGACTCCAGTCTCAGGCAGCACGAGGCAAAGGCAGCACTGTGATTCCCTTGAATTTGTCAGAGCCAGCTCAGAGGCGGAGGAAATGCTCCCTGCTGCGTGCTGTATCTGCCAGTGTAGAAATGTAACTACTTTCTCACAGAGCTCTTTCAAGTGCATAGGACTTACTACTTCATTCTTCGTGATACACTAAAGCAGCTAAAATACACCTTTCGGGCCGAGTTTTGCCCAGAACAGATGTATTTTCAAATCACTTATTAGGCGGCTAACAAGGCCTTAGAGGCTTTCACACATTCAGGTGTCTCTTTATCAATGGCACGGTTCAATTTAATCTGGATAAAGAGCCCCTGGACAATTAACAATTGACTAAAGTACAGTGTAGTCTCTAACTGGCTATCACATCATGGCAGAGACAGCAACGCCAGTACCCACAGCTCTAGTGTGGTCCTCATCTCACCTTGATTTTGCTTAACTGTTTTCAGTATCATAAGAAGCCAGTGACAATGGCAGCGGTAAGATGACAACTCCTTTGAGAGTATTACTACATACCATAGCTGCTCTCAAAAGACTAATCAAACCGTAATTTCTGGAGACTGCGGTGTCTTCACAGACCTACTCCTCATCCAGAAGTTCCTCCTGTTAAAACAAACTACAACGTGCAGTAGTGTCGGACAGCGAAACACATTGAAAAGCGCAAACTCCCTAAGCGCGGTATTTATGACCGTAAGGGCAACGGCGTTAACCTCAGCAGAAAGCTCCTCTGCGTATAGCACAGCAGATCTATAAAAATACCAGGTCATCCATAAACTCTTTACAGCTCAAGAGTGTTTTATTTCCAATGGTCAGATTTCACATTTTTAGAAATACGGGGCTGCTTTGGCCACATTAAAATCAAAGTTCAATTTTAATAATTGCCTAAAAAAGAAGCCCGCTTTCGATACTCAAATGATGTAACAACTAAGATGACCAGAGTTCATCACTTACTGGACTCCGGGTCTGAGTTGCCGTCTCCTTCTGTCCGGCTGTTGGGCGAAGCTTGCTCGTAGTACTCCTCCTGGGGGAAGCCGAGGGGCAGAGGGTGCGACGTGCTAGCACCGCTCGTGGGTTCGTGGTCTCCGAGCCCACTGTCACTGCAGCTTTCCTGGGAGCCATCTGGGAGGTGAAACGTGACACGACGCTGAGGCTACAAGGAAGGAAGAAAATTATATGGTTTCCACTACAGTATCAGTAATTGCTTAATGCAACCAATTTAGGAAATGTATTATTTCAGTTATCTGCTGAAGATGCATTATCTAGAGTTGTGCACAATTTCAGGCTTTCATGAACAGGCAGCCTGCTTTCAAACCCGCTTCACCTGACAGCACCGCTTTCTTCTATTTTTTTAAAAATGTAAGCTCTGATGCAAAATGAAAGACACTTCAAACTAAAGAGATTCTGTCAGACTTCACAAGTCTTTGGATGCCTTTTGTATATTGACTTGGAGATTTCAATCACTTTTTGAGGCTCAATTTATTTCACTGCTCAGTTTTCCAAAAAACATTTTCTTTCCCATTAAAAGCTGTTCCATGCTTTTGGGCCTAAAAAATGTGACGCACTTCTAATGTTGCTGGATTCTTCTAAGGCAGAGAAAGAACAAAAAATAATAAGCCCGTGCATCAAAAAAAATGTTAATAGATTTTGCACATCCATTAAACTTACGAAGTTAAAGTAGAATCCACTACTCTCCTCCGGATATTTCATTACGACCCCTTCGATTTCTGTTATACCACAGACCTGTATCTTAACTGTAAAAGGCAGGAAGCTGGGAAGGAAAGCATCACAGCACAACTACTGAAGGAACGGCCACGTGAAACGAAGCACCTGATGCATCAGGCACAGGACAGGATTTTCATTACCTAGGTGACTTCGTGATTTAGGAGTTGAGTAACTGAAATTTAAATCCGTCCCAGTATTAAAAGAAAATATGAACAAAGAAAAAAGCAGCTCCCCTGTTTATTTCCACGTGTCTTGGAAACACGAAGATTCAAAAACCCCCAAAATAACAATTTAAAGTGTTCTTAGCTTGACGTTACTCAAAATTGCGTTTGAAAGGCAACGCAAACTTTCTAGTTCAATTGCTGGGATTAGTAATGCTGGAGATCAGATTTTTTTGCACAATTATGCAAAAAAAGTATTTTTTTTTTGCAGAAGTACTGTGTTTATAACACAGCAGATGTCAGACATCTCTAGACACTTAGTTCCTATAGGCGATGGTGTTGAACGCCATCGGTTTTATTAAGTTTTTGCTCAAGTTAAGTCCCTCTATTTTTCAAAATCTCTTTTTATCACTGTGACGTTATTACCTATGCCCACAGACAGCTGCTGTACATTGTGGTACAGCCAAGAAAATGGCAAGATCAACTTTACCTATGCAATTCCTGACAGATGTGAGTGAAAACTCTTCTTAAAAGCTACCAGTAAGAAATTCACGGCTTTGAGAGATTTTCTTCTAATGTCTAGCCTGCCTCTTTCTTGTTAGAAAATAAATCACTTCCTCAGTCCCATCCATCATGGTCTGGTTATTCCCACTCATCTTTCCAGCATTTGGCACTTCAGTCTACTTCAGAATAAACAGACCTTATTATTTCAATCTGCCGTGTGCCTTCTGATCTCTCTCACCGCTCCCCCCCGGCACACGTGCTCACGCATGCTTCTCTGCGCACTGCTCAAAACTCGTTACGCAGCTTCAGCGGAGATCTTTAAAGCGTGGAGGAGAGCAGAAGGATCTTTTCACATCTCCTGCAGGCTCCGCTACCGCTTTGCCTTTTTCATGGCAGCGTAACACATTTTCCGTGCCAACCCCCGTAATGCCCAGCTCCTTTTCCAAGGACCTTTTGCTAGTTGTCCCCTTTCTGGCTGGTGCCATTGATTGCTGGAGCCCGAGTGTGGCACTTTGCATTCATTCTTCCTGTCATTCTGTTTTTCCAGATCATTTTGTCTGCTTTCATCAAGTACACTGTGCCTTCCAGACCTGCTTTCCTGTCTACCAAATTTGCAGAGTTAAGGTTCTCCTTCATTAGGCAGATCTTTAAGAAAAATTGGAACAGATCAAGCCAAGAAAGCAGTTGAGGGGCTCTGAAAACCTGAACAAAGAATGACTTCCCATCACGCAGGATGGAAAGGGGAGAAGACATCCATCCCTCCTGGGACTGCAGGAGAAGCCTTACAAGCCCACTAGGAAAAAAAAGTCAGATGATGAAACAGCTAACAGCCCCCCCGCCCCGCCAATTTTGATGACACCAGAAGAAACTTGTTATTTAACCGTACAGCAAGCTGTGTGCGGCCGCTCCCAGGGCTCCCCGGAAGGCTGGCTGGGACAGCGGGCCTGCTCCTCCCACCGGCTGGCTGAGCCTTTTCCCACCACAGGCAGGTAAAGATACGTGGAGTGCCTCCGCACAGTCCGAAAGAGAGATAGCTCCACAAAAATGACTAGTACGACTTATCCTATTCTACTTCTCAACTGTCAATTGCCTCTCAGAGCCCTACTCACACCAGCAGGCTCAGTGGACTCTTATCTCAAAGTCCAAATAACCCAAGTTTTGTTGAGTTGATCCAGCAAAAATAATTCCTGCAATATTTCTGATTTATTCCCCGCACACAGAACTGCACCAGGCGTGCACAGCCACATAGCTATGGCACGTGACAACAGAATGCGCCGTTTGTTTTGTCTTAAATGAATCTGCTAGTCACAGTGTCTGTGAAAAACCAACCTTCACCGCACGAGCTGTTTGTAATAACCGTGTATTTTGCAAGTTTTATTGCCTTCGTGCTGTCTCACTTTGCGCCTGTGCTCTTTGGTACTCACGGTATGTTGTACCTTATCTCCAAGCTACCAGTGAATCTTAAGAATAAAGCATTCTTAAAGCATCGTTAGCCCAAGTTGTAGCGTTAGATACCAGTGTTACCTTTCGCAAACGGCTGGGAACGCAATGGTTACCATTATGTGTGACTGGGACTCACTAAGTTTAAACGAATGAGTATTTCTTTTCATGGTTTGTTGTCAAAATACAGAAAAAGTTCTTTAGCAGATGACAGTAGAGGAGACCAGAAAATCACCAAGTCTTTCTTTTTTTCACTGCCTCGCCCGGCGAGAAAAAACAAAAGCCATACCCCAAACAAAATTGAAAATCTCACTAACTAACCCTCACATTCAGTAAAAAATTGTAAATATTTAGTTACATAATTTGAGGCGTTATTAGTAGGAAAGAAAAAACTCTTATGATTTAAAGTAAACTGGCATCAGCTGAAGGGTCATGATTTTTAATTTGATAGCGTCCCTAAGTATGTCACACTTGATAACACTGACGACAAAGCACTTTCGGAAGAATTTATCAAGATGACAAAAACCCCCAGCTATTTCTCTACATGGCAGTGCTGCCATTTTCTTAATTCATGTGGGCATCAGACAATGATCTGGAACAAGTAATTCTAATAAAATTTTGCCAAAAGCTGGAACTTATCTTCTGTCACAATTATTTTGGAAATTTCATTCTTGAGGCATTTAAATTTCAATTTATAAGATTACAAAATATCCCTCAGACTCCAGCTGCTTTTCCATTTATCTCCAAACAGAGTTAGCACTGATAGTAATAGAATAACAAGGATTATGGTTTGTTTTATTTATTTGACTGACAGTATTTTTTTTTTTTTCAAACAGAGAGAGAAACACAAGCGAACCCATTATATGTTCTTAGCGGTTCTGAAAACGCTGATGTAGGAACTTGTAATACACACAATTAGACTGATAGGGGAAAATGAAGTGAAAATCTAAGGAAAAATGTGCCGTAGTGCATCGTTTCTCTGTCATATTTAACAATATTAAATTACTCTCTATTGGTACGAAAAAAGAATCTTGCTTCCAGAGACGTCACGAACTCAGACACAAATTCTGTCAGAGGTCTCACATGGCATCCAAAAACGAGCTGCATTTTGCAATAGCAGTGTGTGTCTGGAGGGATCAAATTATCTCAGCAAACCGCAAACCTTTTACTCTCATTATTGAAATTTATATGAAGACTGATCAAAGCCCCAAACTATTCTGTGTTCAATCTTTCGCTACAATAATTAGACTGTGGCAGTGGGAATAATAAAAGATGAGGCTAAGTAAATAGCTTTGGATACATTGAAAGGATGATTTCTGGAATTATACACCAGGGGTTAGCCAATTTATAATCAAAAACTGAAAAAAAAGGTAATAGAAAAAGCAGCAGACATCAACTGAGGAACATTAAACTATTAACCTTATTATCTTCATTCACTGAAGCAAATTAATATCCTTTTAAAAGGACATCATAAAGAAAAAATATTGTTTAATTTATGTTGAATTAATTATGTTATTTAGATGATAATTCTGATTTAAACCAGACCTTATTTAGGAGATGCTGTAAGCCAGCACGAAGGTAAAAGAACAGGACTACTTCAACTTTTTTGTCCACTATTAGCAGCCAGTGAATAAAGTAGTCGTCAAAAATAGTTTTCAATTTTAAACTCTAGTTTTGCTACTGACATCCATTCTCTCAATTGCTTATGTCTTTCAAATGCTAGGGAGGTATGAAATGCATGCCTTAAACAACGAGACAACAACTATCTTCAGTTATGACCAGTACTTCTCAGTTGCTAAGGAAAATCCCTAATCAAACTATAATTCCCAGCTCAGATCTTTTTACACTCAACTATCACCTTTTGTTCCAGAACTACAATCTTTTCTTCCATGAGTTTTGATAAGACACACAGAGTAAATGAAAATTTCAATGTAAAATTCTCAGAATAACATGAAAACAAACAGCTTAAAAGGATGCAGCCACAAACCCAAGGGGAAACGTGTCTTTGTGTTGAAGTTCAAGAAAGAAAAGTCAGCATTTTTATTTTTTTCTTTCCCTAAACGTGGTGGTGTACAGCATAGCTGTTACGACCTGAAACGTTTCTATCAATTGTTTTACAAGTCTGTATTTCACATACTCACTGCACCTCAGAGTATTAAATCCAAGATCTTTCTATGTTATCTTGATCACTTTGTAATGGACAAAATACATAATACAGCTCATTATCGGTTTTCACTCAGAATAACTTCTAAATTTTTACGACCAACGATCTGTATTTCCTTTTGGCGCATCTATAACCATGCTGAACGCTCTTGGGCACCACACAACTAGAAACACTTCACTAATAACGACTCACTACTGTCATCACCTTTTCTGACATAGCAGTTGGGGTTTTTAATTTCTTCAGTATGGCCTGCAGTGGTCCTGCACAGGACTGTTTTTTTTGAAAAGAGCAAAATGAAGAGATTGTCTACCGAGGGGGAAGGGGAGAGGTTGTGTGCGTCAAAGGTACCCAGTTGATTCGATCAGTTCAAGCTTAGCGGACGTTAAAATCAGTATTTGCCCCATCTCACATGAAAAAGTGACGCCCCCAACTACTGCCGATACTATTAGCCTTAACCGTCATCTCATACAGATCAAGCCTGTTGAACAAGCACTTCTTTTTATTGAACAAATTCAGTTGTGTCAGTTACTGTCCTATCTTTATTGATTGCATCCCTTTCAGCTTCTGATTTTCTATAACAAACGCACCCAGTTTACCAAATTTAGCCTTTTAAGTATTGGCAAAACATTACATTTTCAGATATTTAAAACTTCAGAAATCCAATACAATCCTCTCGATATTCTTGCTGTAAATTTATGTAGTCCTCCTGATTTAATATCGTTAACATTAATGTAACGGGTTCCTTATGTCCTCGCTAATTACTAATGGAAGATAAAGGATCTGCCTTCCTTCTAAAAAAGAGAAAACTTTGATAAAATCCTTCACCTTTCTCACTGTGATTAACATCTAACTGTTCCAGAGTAGTATGAGATAGGTAAATAGTTTTAGGCTTTTCCTTATTACTGACTTAAATAACTCCTTCCACTTTATTAATTTATTTAGATGCAGGAAGCATGATCTATTAATTTCAAAACGGCAAGTAAAAAGCTTAGTTGACTGCCCAGACAAATGTAAATTCAATATGGGTGATTATCCTAAACAGATCTGTAGTTTTTCAATGAAAGAATTACTACCTCCACACCAAAACGGGGGAACAGATGGTGCCCCTTTACCTGCAAAAATGGAAATTACTAAAAATTGTCAGATCTTGTAGTTGCATTCACTCACACAAAGAGCTGGCTCAAGTAATGAGAAGTAATCTTGCAAGACTTCCTTGTAACTCTACCACACTCACTTACTCAGGGTGCCTTATTAAAATCATACTTGCATGCCCCTACAGGCACTTCTTGCTGCCTTGGTGTCTAAAAGTGCACCTGACAAGCAAAAATGTCGTGTATTTTGGCTATTAGCTATTGCAAAAGAAGAATTTTGTGCAACCCCTTATTCATGTGGGTAAGCAACAAGTTTTTGAACACCACCTGCTTTAAGAAGTAAATTTTCCCTGATGCCGTTTTTCACTGAAATAACTAGAAGCTAAGCCGATACTCTCATCTTCCTCTTGCAGCACAGAGGTCACGGAACAAACTCATTAGCCAAATCATCGCTGAACAAAAACGTTATGAACCTGGAACTTCACAAATTTCTGATTAACAATCTCCGTGGGTATTTATTTCCAGACTCTAATCCTCGTTGTACCAAAGAGTATATCTCACACGACATTTTCCAGCAGCATTTAACAATTAAATCGTATTTTCTGAGCTTCTTGAAATAACAACAAAGAACTGAAAATAAAAAAGCAAATAAAACTGAAAATAACATTTAAAGCACGTCAAACATTTTATTTTGCTTTTGAAAGGCAGTTATTGTGTGCTAACTAGATGTCAAAATGATAGCTGAAAGCATGCTTTTTAAAGTTTAATTCATGTGAGTCTTCAATTTGACATGTGATTAAATAAAAATTACACATGAAAGTTGCACTATGGCTGTGCTGTTGCTAAGGCTGAGAAATAGGAAAGTCTCAATTCTTATCCTTTTTTAAAATATGTTCTTCACTTTCCAGGTTATGAATTGTGATGTTATTATTTTGAATGTTTGATTTCTGATAGGCAAAGCCATGTTAGTTAAAATAACATACTCATAAGTAATGATACAGAAACATTTTGGTAATATTTGACATCGCTTTTGACTGCTGGGCCAACAACATGGATCTTTTTTAGCAGAAATATTGACTGGGTGTTATTACAGCTGTGATTAATTCTTTTAAAAGCAGCACTATTGCTTATCTAGTCTTTTCTAGTGTTAATAATGAAATAGAGCAGAATTTGTACATTCATAAATATACATAGCACTCTGGCTCTGATTTAATTCATACATTTCAGTTGCAGCTCTGATAAATAGATTTCATCTTTCTTCATGAGTAAGGTATAGATTTAAGGAATATTAAATGTTGTTCCAGTGAATTACTCACTGACCTCCAGCCCCTACTTTTGCATCACAGCAACCAAGGCTGAGCCATTAAGTTCAAGCATGATGAGGTTATTAGAGCTATAGAGACCTGGAAGAGATCTCAAGAACCTGATTCAATTTCCATTTGCAATTTTTTTTCTATTCAGTTTTTCATTTAAAGGTCAAATCTTTCTGAAGCAATACACATGTGTATAACTTCGCAAGCCATCACAAGTATTCACCTAAAGAGGCCTGAAAACGTGCCTTCATCATTTCTGACCAATAAATGAAATATTTTTACGAGCGTTTCCCAGAAAACGGGACTTTCACCTAATTTTGGTTCTTTGGGTTGCAAGCGTACTGAAGCCAGAAGAAAAAGACAGGCATATACTTTTAGCAAGACATGCTCAAGGAGGATTCTTAAATACTCTAGCAGAAGTAGTTATGTATCACTTCAGTTGTATTTCACCCTATAAAATAAATCTTGGCTCCACAGAACTTTCTCCTGCAGGTATGGGTAGGATATTTGAATGGGAAGATTATCGAGCAGTTCATGTGTAATACAGACACGGAATAACGTTACGTTTGATATTCATATATGTAGTTGTCAAATGTGAATTCATTTTGCTATGGTTAAAAAAAAAAGTACACACATTACAGCAGAGAGCAAGGCTGCGGTACAAGCTTAGAACTTGAAGAGACTGAGGTACCTCTTGAATAAAGAGACAGACAGATGTCCTGGATTTCTTCTAGAAAAATGCCCCATATTTTTGGATCCAAAGGTTTCTACATTACATCTCCACCAGTTTTGGTGTCATTCACGGTAGCCCTCAAAAGCGGTGGCGACCACCCGTGGCTCCCAATCGCCAAGGAGCAGCCAGCTCTTGTTGCAGCCTACAGAGTAAAGAAGGAGGTTTTCTGCAATATCTCCCTAAGAAGAGGCAACACAGAAATAAATAAAAGTCCTTTAAATTAAAAGAGAAGGGCCTTTTAAAGTGGGTAGGAGAGCAGCTCTTTGGCATGTCACTATCTCACTACATTTGCTATGACAGCAACCATTTGTTATCACAGCATTTAATTTGTTATAGCAGCAAATCTATAATGTTTGATATCAGGTGTTTGATTAGCTAGAATGGGAGCTGATGATAGTTAAACTGGAAGGATAAAACCAATATATTTTATGCTGCTGTCAAAAAAAGCATCTTGCTCTTTCTGGAGAAGACAAAGAATAGACAAAAAGTTACCCTTTCACCCAAAATGGGCTCTCAGGAAACTCAGGACTTACAGTACACTTCAAGCACTCTCTTTTCTGCTCTCTGTATCATCATTTATCTTCTTGGCCTTTAGCAAACACCCGTTAACCACCTAGATTATCCATTCTTATTTTTAAATGTACAGTGTGTTGGCCATCTGAGGTCACCAATCTAAAGTACATTCTCATGGCAATTACAATTAGCCCACCTTTAGGTGAAAGGGTTAAGGAAGAGGCTAGAGAATACAAAGAAAACCTGCCGGCCTGTGTAAAATAAAGCTCTAGGCCAAAATTTACAAGCAGTGATGCAATTCATGCTGTATTTGCTTAGTACACAGTAAAAATCTAGCGTTCAAGCATGGTGGCATTTATCAGCATTACGCTCTTTAGCGGACTCCAGTGGCGCAGGACAATCTTCCCTGGATCAAGAAAACTTTCACCAGAAGACGTACCACTGAGAAGAATCCAAGAAAGCTTCCAGGGTCGAAACAGGAATCCTGAAACCGCCTTTCCAATCTCCAGGTAAAAATTTTACTCTCAATATGAGAAGTTATTCCATATACTGAAATAAAGGAATTTTTGACTGGTACGCTTTGCTTTGTTTCAATCTTCTGTTATCGTAAAGATGCTCCGGAATAAATGCCACGGTGAACACTGTCGCAATACTTTGTTTTTATTTCAAATCTTTGAAATATCTATTTTTGTCTCCAAGTTGTCTTGTCTCCAAGCATTGTGTTTTATTTTATTAAAGTCAGAAATCTCCCATTTGCATCCCTGTTTTCACGGTTTATACTTACAGAGATAATGAGTAAGTTTTTAGGTGTTATTTATAGTACAATATATGAAATATTCGAAATTACTACAGTAAGCTGAGGTACATGCTACTAACTCATGCTTAAATGGATGTCTGAAATATCTATTTGTAAATGGGAAAAATTTTACAAATTGAAGTGCTGTATTGTGTCATCGATACCATCCTTCGCTCCTACCGAGTGATATCTCTGCGATTGTCCTTTCAGATAATCAGAACATATAACTGTCTTCAGAATTCACCACTTCAGTAATTTCAGCAAAGCGAAATATAAAGTCATTAGCCTTCCCTTGTTCCTTAAATATTTCTAGCTTATTTTCATATTCAGTACAGCCATTCTTTGGGACTATTAAGGTTACTTACTCATCCTTCTTCACAGAGCAAAATACACAATACGAATTACTGAAGTAATGCAGCATATGTTGGTTTGCATAAAGAACTAATGCAGTTCTGGGCAAGGGGAAGATGGGCAAGGGGGACAGAGGGAATCCAGCTGAAGCGTGAGGAACGTCGCTTGCTCCCAAAGCAAGCCGAGAGCTGCTGCGCGCAGCTGAGAGCGGGCGACCTGCTCGCAGTCAGACCTGTGCGCTTGCAGCTGCCCCGATTCCAACCCAGCCACGACCTACAAGCATGGGATTTGTGCTCTGAAATCACAATGAGAGCGCAGCTGTGGAAGGAAGCTCTAAGTCAAGGTCCAGTTGTGTGAGGTTCAGGCGTCTGTCCCCAGGGACCTGGCTTTATGAAGCACAGACCTGCGACCTTGGGTCGCTTTGCTGACAGTTACTGAGGCGCGGGAGAAAACAGGTGAACACAAGCCACGCGCAGTAAATAGAAACCGAGACAGAAGTGAAGTTGTTTACTTAGTAACTCAAGGAGTCAAGAGGAAGATACTAATGCAAAAAACATATAAAGCACCAAGGGGAAATAGCAGAGAAGTCAGCAAAAGTGAGTACTGGGCACTTTCGGTGAGCCACGAAGGCCAGCCCTTCCTCGCGGGACTGCCGGCTGCGCAGCCCGCCCAGACCCCCGCGTGCCTCTGCCGGCAGCGCTCAGCATACTAATGGTTTGCTTAAGAGCAACTTAGTCCTGGCCATTTACTGCATAAAACCAAAAATAACATTACTGCGTCTTTATAAATAGCGTAATACTGCGTCCAACTCCCCGCATCTTTGGAAAGATGCCCGAGTAAAAGTGCCCCAAAGAGCTGAGAAATACAAGGGGGCTGGGGCAGGGGTGGGGGGGGAAGGCCAAAGGCACGGTGAATGCCACTTCTGCAACTCCCTGAGCGCATTCAGTGCCCGCTTCTGTTTCGTCACCTGCCACGCAGATTAACGCTGCTGCCATCTTTACTTCAGGATTATTCAAACGTCATGTAAAGCTCAGTTAAACCAGAGGTAAATCTTATTCTCCATACAAGCCACACTGAAATTGTAACCTACAGATCTGCAATACTTTCACAAACTCAGACACCAAGGAGATGATCAGCAAAGGCGAACACTTGCTCTAGTCGATCCAGAAGAGTGTGACGGTGCAGAAATCCCTTGCAACGAGCAGTCGTGCAAGAACAAATGCAAGGCTTTGGGTACCTACACTGTGTTCTTACTGCCCAGGAGAAGGCAAATTCCCGTAGATACCTGAGAACAAGGGAGGACCCCCGAAACAAACCAGCAGGAAAAACGTGTGTGTGGAAGGGTACTAACAGTAACGTCAGCAGAGCTGGCCAAGGCCTGTGGGTAACAGGGACACACTACGGGCATGGACATCTCCTGCATACAGCTACACGTACGTGCACATAGACTCGCGTTCCTGGATCGATTACACTATCGAATACCCACGGTAACTGCCCTGGGTGTTCACCCTGAAAACATCGTTATGCATACATTTTCCTGACTAAAGAATTCAATTAAGTTCTACTCTTTAAGATATTTCTTGGTGTTTTCTTATTTTCATTGGCATACAGCATCTGTGCTTCGCACAAAACAAGACACATTTACCAGGCAAAACGCATAAATACAAACTTGCAGTATTAATTATGTTCTTTCTCCCACTGTTTTTAGTTAATTTGACCATTGGTCCTACTTTTGTCAATTCGAGAGGCATATTGCAATCAGAAGAAAGCTACTGTGTAAATTTTCTGTTCCGCAAGTCACCAACTAAGTGAGTAAGGAATGGAGGAAAATCTATAGCATGGAACTAGCATTGGCCTTTTTTTTTTTACTTCACAGAACTTATTAATAACTTTCAGTAGGTTAAACTGAAGCTAGGAAGCCCTCCTACACCCTAGGTGTATCATACCCTACCTTTGCACAAAAGAAATTCTTTTGAGGCACCGGAAATCTTCGTAATAGATTCACCAGAACACAAGCATGTAAGCTGGCAGAGGCAATTGCAAGAGGTAAAACGAACGTAAATGACAGACGAAAGAAAATTTCCACACCATTCAGATCAATATAAACAAAAGTGCTGCAGCGACCACAGCACAGAGACAAAGGGAATTCATCAAACTTGTACTTCAGCCTATTTGTCCTGTTCCAAATGCACCCTCTGTGTTCTTGAGCTCTGTTCTTCCTTTGCCCAATTAGTCCTACATTAAGATGCACTCCTGCAGGGGCTTCTTCCTTATGTTGCCGAATTGAAGTTTTTCAGCGCGCTCAGATGGGGAGGGGCGGGGGGAGCGTGGAGAATAGCTTCTTGCTTCTAAATACTGTCATTTGGAAAGCCTGTAATTGCAGCACTTAATAACTTCCTAAATACTTAAGCCAGAATTAATTATCCCTGCTATTATTGCAGGAATATGGATCATATATTGGGTATGATGAAGAGAACGTGTGATAGAACATTTTATCGCACTCAGCGGATGCAGTGGGTGTGCAAGGCACTTAAACTATTAGAAGCAACAGGCTTCTCTACTTCAATTATACCTCAGTATGATCATCAGTATCTACAGAATCAGCTTTGCTCATTTCGTGCTTTTCGTTGTTGCCTAATTAAACACTTTCAGGACCGTCTTTACACCAGGGACTAATCATCATTTTAAAAAGAACTCTACTTTTTTTTTTTTTTAAGTCATATTGGTTCTTGCTGAAGAATTAGAGGAAGGTAAATGCTTACTGTCAAACAGCTTCCATTTCAACAGACTTTGAAATGTGTTTTCATTAGTAACCAGAAATCAAGGCACATCATGAGCTTCAGCAACCGCCTTTAATGAAGTGAACGCTACAGTCTTCTGGCAGTTTTATATGGTGTTGAGGGGTCAAAAAATATCTGTAGCTACTGTTACAGACAGTTGCCCACATTGTTTAAAAATCCCTTTCTGTAGAAACCAGGTGAATGCAGTAGAGGTGGTGGGAAGGGGAGGAATGGCTGCAGAATCAGTTGTAGTCGATTCAGCAGTAGATATACTACCTGTAACGTATAAGATATTTAAACATTTTGAGATACATAACAAAGAAAATAGATAACCATGGTATTTGCAAGGGGGAAATCAAAGCCACAAGAAAACTGGATTCAGACCTTTGTGCAGAACACAAACTGAGGTGACTTTGATCTCATTCTAGTGTTTTGAAAACAAAAAAATAACGTATTATTACAAAAACCAACCACCCCTCCTCCAAAAAAACAATGCTTGTGTGAGATTCAGCGGAACAATATTAAACGGTCGAGGCAGGCTCATCGTTTGAAAGAAGGCTGGCAGCATTGCTTTGGTTTCAAAGTAGTTTGCTGGGAAACCAGAAGTGAAGCAGCAGCCTGAAGGACACCAGCTGACTCTCCCCAGAAGTTCAAAAGACTTGGGCTGTGTTGCCGCATGTAGCTGAAGCACAGACAGGGAAATGTACTGTCACATTGCAAGTGAACACAACCAAAATCAATGCAGATTTGAGCCCGTGCAAGACACTAAATGCCATCACGAGCAGTGACACAAAAGGCACCCAAGAGCAACACTCTGTCCCTTCCACCTGTCTCTAGAATTGCCTTTGAGAGTCAGGACCGTGATAAGTTTGTTTATTTCGTAACAGAAGTGATGACTAATGACGAGAGTCTCAGACGAAAGACACCAGGTAGCTGTGGAGGTCATTTCCCTAGTTGGGAGGAAATGATTTCCTCTTGCGTTACACGCCCTCGCGCTGGCTCACCGTGACCCCAGCCAACACATTCACTTTTGGAATTGTTTACATCCTTGCCTCAGAAGATATACTCCCATTTTTTTTTCCCAGTGCGCTCTCTCTACAGACTACAGTCTAATTCCCAACTGACTCCCCGGGGACTCACAGAAGAAAGCGAAGACAAATAACAACTACAAGAAGATGACTCTCCAACTCCCATCAATAATCTGCCTGTCACTCCGCAAGCACATCGCCCTATCAGCGTAACTCTGCAAAGTTCCTTATCAGCGATGTACTCTTATATTTGCTACGTAGGCATGAAGCATTTTTGTATCCTGTGGGTTTTGCATTTCAGTAAATCTCCTTCTCCCAGCAATACAAATGTACAATAACCACCACAGACTGACAAAGGATGTTAGAAATTTAAAAAACAGCCTATAGCGTAATAGTACTTTGCACATATATATCATTCTTTACTCAAATGGGCTTTCGAAAGATGAATTCCGTTTCAGAAGAACCGAACAGAAAAGACAGTTATTAAACCAGTTTACAAATCAACAAACCAAAGCACAGATGGCTATGCCCTCCTGATTCTCACGATTGAAGGGTAGGCTAAGTCAACGGCAGAATCCAAAAATGAAATCAGGAGTCCTGGACAGAAGGGACACTGTTACGTAAGTTGTAATTACATTTTATGGTCTCCATCTCCCATGTCTCCCCAGTGAAAAAGCTTTTGTCTCTCATAATATCAAAAAAAAAAACAAGGTATTTACGTTCCAGTAAGCTATCACAGGCTGCTCAAAATCAGGAATTAGGCACGTGTGTTTCATAAGAATAACACACATAAATACACGCGCATATAGCATCGCTTAAAACCGTATCAAAGCCAGAGAATACACCACAAGCCCAAAAGAAAGTGACTCAATAAAAACTGTTGTCTGACTAGTCTGGCCAATACTAGCAGGCATTAGCTGAAGCGAGTGCTAATGCAGTCTGTTTCAATGGAGCCATATGGATTAAAAAGTGCCATTACCAACATCATCTAACCCTAAACCTCTGTGAGCGAGAGAGTAATGATGATCTTATCTGCTCTAACAAGACTGAAAAACTGGGGACTGCAGAAGATGCATTCTGCCAGATTTTCCATCTGTAACAGGCCAGTTCATTAATGGAAATCTTCAAATTAGAGCTGAGAAAGCCGCAGCTAAGAAAGGACTGCCCTGACAAGCAAAGTTCCTCCTTAAAAGTTTTACAGGTTCATGAGGCTTAAGATTGAGTCATTACAATTTTCTGATATCACTTTTAAATACGTCTTTTTCTTGTTCTGAAGTTGCACTGACAGCAGCGCTCCTGCCAGCGTCTGCCACGCGTTCCACGAGAATCGTCTGAGCTGTGGGAGGAACACCGAGCACGGAGCCTGAAACCTGTCACGTCCGACAACTTACCAGCAATATAATGCAGAACTTAAATTAGAAGCATGGATGTTCCTTTCAGCATTGAAGTCAATCTCACAAACTGCTCAGACTTTTAAAATGCTTCAAGGCAGTACCACCATACCCCTGACACATGCATTACCTACATACAGCAGACTGGATCCAAAGCTCCCTGAAGTACTTCTGCCCCAGCCCCACCTCCCTCCAAATAACTGTTGGGTGAAGTGAATGATAAAAGCCCCTATAAAACCCAAATTCGTCATCTGAGACATGGTAATAGCGACCAGTTCAGAGATACACAAACCAGGGCTAAATCTTGAGTCCCAACACGCTATCACTGGTCAAGTAGACATTATTTAAAATTTTAAGTTTCCCTTCACAAAGAACACGTTAGTAGAGAAGTACTCAGTGGTTTTCCTAGATCAGTCTTGCAATTCAACTTTGACACAACTCGTACCAGAACAACAGAAGAAAGGACAATCTACAGAAAATGACCATAATGTTTTTCTCGAAGACTCTCTTTAACCAGAGCCCTGCTACAGAGCAGCATTAGGGAGCTTCTTCAGGAACACCAGCACAGAAGTTTCATGAAGCTTCATCATATTAAATGAATACTGAAATGTTTGTTACTCATTTTAGAAACCCAAACAGAACACCAGAGCTCCGTTCAGCTCCAGGTCCACTCCAAATTTTTTCCATTTCATTTTTGAAGTTCCAAAGCCAGGCAGGAAGGGAGCTGCATGCAGCGGGAGGCCAGAGGAGAAGCGAGCGGCGCGTATCAATAGGACATCTAGGTAAAAGCCTAACAGGGGATCAAACAGAAAGACCCCCGTTTCTAATACCGGCCTAGAGGTAAGCAAACAAAACCACTGGCAAATCCATGCAAATCAAGATCAGACAAAAGAAGTCATTATATCACAAATTAACATACCCACCTGCAAAGGTTTGATTCTGTCCGAGCTTACCGCTCGTACAAGCACACTGCTACGGCTGCAAATACTCTCAAATAAGCAACTAGAGTATTAAAACCTAGCAACACCAAAAGCAGTAACAATAGATTTACTGTAACAGACCATATGTTTAGGTTGAATTACTACATAGGTACGCGCAAACATTCTGCTTCACTTTAAATACCAACCTGTGGAAAACCTTGTACTAAAACCTCGCGCTTCATCTTCGCTCAGCGACAGGCCAGCCAAGAGTCCTCGCTGCCTCCCGGGTAAGAGCACGGCGGCAAAGAACTAATTCGCCCCCCAAGTGCACACATGAAGCTGGTGTGGAGTCATGCTGCTGGGCATGATTTACTCAATAGGCTCTTGAAAACCACATTAGCTCTGACACCCGCGTGTTTTTGTTTATGCCATGTTCTTTTTCATCTAGCCACAAGCAGCACGTGGATTAACCAGCTCTTCAGCCATTTTAAAGCCTTTGAAAATCCCAAATAATCCCCCCTCCAAGAGAGCAAACAGGAAACAAATAAACTCTATCTTTTTAAATTAGTTTACAATTTGCTTGTTCTGCGTTAATTTCTGGAAATATTTAGTGATATTGTGGTTAAGTCCAAAACAGGAGCCAGAATGGATCCAGTTAATTTCCAGACAGCTGGAGACTCTATGCCCTCAGACTTTTACTGTTTTGTTCATTCAACTTCTATTATTGCATGGATTTTGACTTCTAAACTATTTTGAGGATACTCTTGATAATTCCTGGGAGAAAGACTAATTAATTTGGTTTTCTGATAGTTTCAGTGACTGAAAAATACTGAAAACCGAATTGATTTCAGACATATCTTCAATCACAGTCGGCAGAGATCCTGTACCTTAATGCAAACATGCAAATAGATTTTTCTTCTCTTTTAGAAGGGTATCTTACCAGGTGAATGGTCATTTGTGAGAGTTATTTTGCTTTAAACTGAAAAACAATCGGCTCATTACAAATAATAAATAGAAAGAAAANTGCAAATAGATTTTTCTTCTCTTTTAGAAGGGTATCTTACCAGGTGAATGGTCATTTGTGAGAGTTATTTTGCTTTAAATTGAAAAACAATCGGCTCATTACAAATAATAAACAGAAAGAAAAAGGTCAAATTCTGCAGTTAATAATGGTTGATCACCAACTCCAGACTGCTCTTCTCCCACGGTCGGAATGCTGCGCGACCCAAACATGCACAACGTGCATTCGCCTCACTGCTTCGGCTTTCTTCAAACAAAAGGATGCCATTGAACTAGAAGACTCCAACTAAGATACTTGTGATAGTTGTTGTTTGACAAGAAAGCGTAAGGTAGATTTTTCTCTCTCATGAGACAGTTTCGCCGTTCGGAAATGCAGCACACACTCTACAACAAGCTGCCTCGACTTCCACCAGTGCTGGAAGTGTGCGTGCTTGCAGAAGCAGCTGAAAACCTGATTGATTTACAGAGGTGAGAGAGGACCAGACAATTAACTTCAGAAATGGAAAGTTGAAACAGTCAATGTCTCCTCAGTGCATGTTAACGTCTGACAAAGGTTCCCACTGAGATACCCCTACCAAAGGCAGAAGGTTCAATTATTACAACTTATATTTTAAGTGTAATGCTTTGTGTTGTCCCAGCCAGCTTAAAACTAGAGTAAAACAATCAATGGCTGTTTTCCCATCCATGAAAATAAAGCATTCGACACGTGGGTTTTTGGTGCTGGTTGGATGTTTCTTTGAGGTTTTTTTGTGGGTTGGTTTGTTTGGTTGGGTTTTTTTTTAATTTAAGTTCACTAGAATGGAAATTCAGGCAAAACTCAATTTTCTGACCGTAGGAAGATATGTCCGAAACTACTGAACAATACAGAGTTTCTCCATGAAACTGAAGCAAAACTCAGGAACAGAAGAAATTCTGAAAATCTGAATTCGAAACATACTTTACCTTGGCTTTACATCATTCCATTTAAATGACTTTAAAACCCAAAAAAACCCAAACCCACTCTTTCCTTACATTTAATCCACATTACCATATTGGTATAGTATTATTCTGCCATCAGAATGAATCCGGCGCTTGATAATCTTCGGGCCAATACTCACGCCCATCGCTCGGAAGCAGGGTTCCAGCTGTCGACAGCTAAGCACGGACCCACAGCTTTTAGTCACTACTTCGCCAGTAGTATTTTAGTCATATATAAACCCAGTAAATCCCTACAGACAGATCACACAAAATCCTTACACATTGGAATGGTGGCTATAGCCTGCCATACACAGCACTATTTGCCACACAAGCACCTCCGGATATTTTGCAAGGAAGATCGATTCTTCCACACACAATAAAAATGCTACGATGCAGCAGCAATAGGACCATCAAACAGAAGCCATGAGGCTGGAGCTCCAGCAGCGCATCAGGATGGTACTGAGCCCCTCGTGGGTCACACGGGAGACCCCAGGTTCCTTTGTTTACATGACCCGGGTTACATCCGGAGATATTTTTAAGTCGCACCATCAGAACCAAGCATATTCCCCTGTCTCTCCCAGGAGGAGAAAGGGTGTGAAAGAAGGTGACTGCACACCACGAATGACTGTAGCAGAAAGAAAACACACGTCATTCCCAAACAAAGTGTTCGTATTTACCTCTCACCACTTAGATGATTTGGGGTAAGAAAACAAATGAGAAAACAGAAATGGTGGTAGGGCACAACACAACCTTAATTTATACCTAGAAATTGCTTAAGTTCAAGGAGACATTTATCTTCCCTGATTAGGTGACATCTAGTGACACAATGGTCCGTGTTATGAATAAAAATATATTTCAGACATTCTGTTTCTCTACTGGGTTTATACTTTTGACATACCTATATAATTTGTCTGTCAAAACCACAGAGCTTGAAGCAGACCATATATGCCTGTGTGGATGGAATTATGGTAGGCCTTACAATAGGTAAAGAAGATGTAACAATGAGTTGTGGAAAAGTATACGGCACTGCTTCAGAAAATCCCGCTTTTACAAATAGCATAACAAAATATCTTTTCTTTAAAGGAGAAAGGAAAGCTTTTAAAGAAGACTGAAAGAAAGAATGAGCTACCTCTTAATATAAAGAGGAGACAAATCCAAAACACAATGACTGCAAAGTTGCTCCAAAGACTTAGCTGCTTCTCCTTTTCATTCCTCAGTTACACAAAGGTTGCTCACACTCTGATCCAATCCTAGGATCAACGTAACGACCAGCATATTGGCCGGCTATACATTTTAATAACTGAATCTTCATTAAGCGATCTCCTAAATACTTCAAGAGCTGGTCTGCCACTTGTAACTGCTAACGAGAGGTCAGCAGCAATTCTGCAAAGAATAATTTGTGACTGAACCGCAACCTCTCTTTTGCACTCATTATTTATTATATACGACGACTGAAATCAGACCATTGCGGACAAAAGACGACTCATTTCAGATAGCGCCTAAACAGATAATTTGCCTTCGTACAACATCAGACTCCGAAGCTAAGCAGAAATCTTCACATACTGACCTTTGGCAAAGCACAGCAGCTACAAACAGGGGAAAAAGCCAGCTGGTGTGACATCTCCACTTGCACAGTAAGAGCGTAAAAATAGCACATGGTGATTCTCAAGAGCTACAGCTAGCTCGGTAAGACAGACAGAGGAACATTTTAGGGACAGGCTGACGGTTTAACTTGCTCAGAAAAAAGGCTTACTATTCATGTGGGCCCATTACTGCCGTCACAGGCACGGCAATGCACTAACAGCCCGCTCTCGTCCCCTGTCCTGTTCACGTGTGCATTCTCATTATTCTCTCAACTCTTACTTTTTCAGGATCACTGACTCGGTCTAATCTATCATACAAAATCCTGGAGAGGTTGGACAAATGGATNGCCCGCTCTCGTCCCCTGTCCTGTTCACGTGTGCATTCTCATTATTCTCTCAACTCTTACTTTTTCAGGATCACTGACTCGGTCTAATCTATCATACAAAATCCTGGAGAGGTTGGACAAACGGATGAAAGCCTACAACATATGAAAAAAGGAAAATGTTTCAGCGGTATAGCAGAAATTATTTTCTTCTCCCTTCTCTCTTCCTGGTCTTTTTTAATCTAAAAACAAATACACAAAATTACAAAACCCCACAATAACATTCCCAAACATGAAAATCAATACAGAGAAGCCTTAAGACAGCAGACAGTTTATGAAATGGGATACCACGGTTATTTAAACTGTGCTCAAAACTGTATCAAATCAGCACTCCACTTATTTCTTACGGCTTGAGGGACAAGTCCATTTAACGACTTTCTGGGATATTTAGCCTTCTGACACAGAGGGAGACTCTTCTAAGCTTCTGAAAAGAAGAATTATATTATATAGGCATACAGTGATCAAATTACATGTTTTGGTAGTGAAGTACATACGAGAGACTGCCCATAGACTGAGTGAGATTCATCAGGAAAGCATTCCTATATGCGATTTGATTAGCAATCACAGAAAAGGAGGAAAAAATGGGTGCTGGGAGTGAGCACTGTTCCACTTGATGCTTGGAATTACTTATAAATAAAAAGACTTTTCTCTTTGTGTGCTCAGTGCTCCACATCTGCACCGGACACAGCCCTGCTGCCTCTGCCCAAAACTCAACATTTGGGCAGGCAGGGAAGGTACACAGACACACATTTCATCCTCACTACCCCTTGTCAAGAGGGATCAACTACCATTTTCCAGCATTCGGACATCTCACTGTTTGGACCCTTTCAGGAGTCACTCACGGGTAAAGAAAATTAGCACAAAGGGCATGAATGAAACAAGCACAGCAGATGTAGGTACCAGCCTGGGCAAGAAGGAACGTCGGCGTACCAAGGTTAAGTTTGCAAAAAGGTAAGCGCGAAAAAGGCAGCTAAGGGTTTCAGCTTATCGCAGTGAAAGAGAAAAGACAAAGGTTTAGGTTGTGATAAGTCAGTAGAGGATAAAACTGTAACAAACTCAGACTTTTTCTTTGTTTTGTAGCCTAGTAGCCCAATAAACACGGCTTTGCCATTGCTTGGAAGAGGCCAGAGGCTTTGTGCTAAGCTGCAGCACAGACCTCAGGTGTTCTCAGGCTTTGCCCACACTTACCTTGGCTGGGCTGAGGTGTGCTTTGCTTTGCTTTGCCTGTTTGTTCGTTTGCTTTGCTTCTAACAGCAATTGCACCTTCTCAGACAGGTGCAATTGCTTCTGTGCTTTTGGTATGGGGAAGTAGCTATTGCTTTATATATACACGTAGAAGTATATGAAACTAATAAACAGCAAAACATGCCACTATTCTAGGTAAAACGTACTGTCTATGACTGCAGATAAAATGCAGCGTGGCATGACAGCAGGGGCCTTAAACGCACGGCACAGGATGATACTGGAGGCCCAAGAGCTATAAAAAACCCCACCTTAGTGGTGAATGCACCCCTGGGAGCTGGGTAAAACTAGTTTTAGGGTTAACAAAGAACAAATATCCAACACATGTAAAAGACACTGTGTATTGTAAGTTTGGACCTAAGCAGGTCTATGAAGAGCNGGCCTTAAACGCACGGCACAGGATGATACTGGAGGCCCAAGAGCTATAAAAAACCCCACCTTAGTGGTGAATGCACCCCTGGGAGCTGGGTAAAACTAGTTTTAGGGTTAACAAAGAACAAATATCCAACACATGTAAAAGACACTGTGTATTGTAAGTTTGGACCTAAGCAGGTCTATGAAGAAAGAGCAAGGCATAGAACATTTAGCAAGCACATAAAGGTGACCCCAACTGAACTGAAAGGTGAGGAAGAAGAAACCATCAACATCGGCATCACATTTCTGGCAAAGGACTCGAATGCTCGTGATTGAGGTATTCTCACCTCCCTCCAGAATGAAGCTATTGGGCAGTGAGAGAGTGAAAAGTAACACAACACCTGAGAAAGGGGGCAGATAAAAGAAGGCTTGCATATATTAAATTTAACTGTATATAATTTGAATTGTAAGTGTAAGTATCATTGTAGCTGGACTAATAATAATTCTTTAGATGACTAAGACTTCAATTAGACTAACACAAATCCTTGGTTTTGCAAAGAAACTGTTTTCTTTCACCCACAATATGATTTTGCCTGCAAAATGATGGAGAATTCAAGCAACCTTCTCTGTAATTTGGATGCAAGAAACGGGTAACGGTGGCAGCGTACAAGACTATGTTTGTGGAAGCAATTGGGAGAGATGCTTATTCACTTGAGCGACTATGAAAACTGTCACATTAAACCTCTGACCATATCCTACATCAATTCCGTTTTCAGAAAATGGAACGGAGAAATTGAATTGAGAAACTGGAAAAGAACAACATCGATCTCATTCCTTACGAAGTTAATTAGTCTTCTTCGTTCTTCCTAAAAAGCCTGGCTTTAGCATGCTTCCCAGATTAACTCAAATATTATGTAATTTGAGATGATAAAATGCATTTATAAATACCTGTTTAGCTTCAGAAAGAAAAAAATGAGCAGGCAATAACAAGAAATCTTTAGCACCTTACAACAGTGAATACTCTATGAGCACGTAAATGCTATTTAAAAACGCAAAAAAGCAGAAGTTGTGCTGATGGTTGTAAAAACGCAATTATACTTAATTAGTACATGAGGACCTTCGACTCTGGTTAATTCCTCACCTCTCATTTTCAAAGGTGTACTCTTAACATCTCCCTCAGAAACCGAATGGCTCCCTCAGAGCCAATTCTGCAGCAAAATTTTTGTGGTTCACTGTTCAGAACCCCCCTGCAAATTTTGACAAGCAACAGTGCCAGTAAGGGAAGATGAAAAGCAGCGTGTACTCACTATGAAGATAAGGTCTGAATTCTTAACAGATATCTCGGGAAACTGGAAAATTTTCCTCTTCAAACTCTTGACAAATACCAATTTTGATAGCTGATAGTCAGAACCTGTAGTGAACAGTTCACTGAAGTTCTAATCGTCCCTCCATTTGTTAGAGGCTGCTCCAAACCCAATGTCTTCAAATCTAGCATCTGCCCAAAAAAATATAATTAGCTGTGATAAAAAGTGCGTTAAGCCCTTAATCGATATCCTTTCAAGATGTGCTGACAGACTACGGCAAAAAAGGTGGTAGAACTAATGAGATTAAACTCCAGCACCAAAGTAGTTCCATCACCAAAGTGTTCTGAGCAATCAAGGGGGGATCATTTGAACCTTTTGAGCTATAGGTAAAGCCACAGCAGAGCAGTCCTGAGTTCATTTCTCTTGTTTCTGCAATAAGTAAATAGGCACCGGTGTCTAGGGTTTTCATTACTTCACCTTCTATACTGCTTAACCCCAATACCAAAAAAGTGGAAAATCTACTTGAACAGTAGTAGCGTTTGTAGGGAAACAGCAGGAGGGTGCAGAGATAACGACAGGGGTATAGGATACGGAGAGAACAAAAACGTGCTTCTTTCCCCGTCAATACCCTAGTGCCACATACGCCACCGCAGCTCAGCGTGCCCTCCTTGGGTCACACCTTCCTTGCACTATGTCAAACTGGATTGGGATGTGATCCACGTTTGTGGATGACACAACTCCAAACTTTCAGCACATGTTGACACCTCATACAGGACAGTTATCTTTCCACAACCGCAGACTTTCTTACAATGACCATTTAGAAACAGCGTGTAAAGATTATTTTTGAGCTAAAATAAAAAGGAAATACGTGTTACTGGACCTGTCATAAACTATAACGAAAGGGTTGATAAAAAGCTGGAAACCAGAAATATAATTAGATATCCATTTGTGACCTATTATTTCTTTTAATAGTAACGCAAACAATGGAGATCATCAGAGAGACTACTTTTCTGGCATCGTAGCCACCTTATCAGGCCTCACCAGGACAACTGTCTGCACGTGTGTCCGTTCTTTTGTTACTTTTAACAAATGACCTTCGTAAGACGAGGTGACTAGAAACTGAATGCCTTTCAATTTTCCCTGTAAATACCAGGCCAGAAATACAACTGAAAGGGCTAACATCCTGTCATGCCAAGACCAGCACCCTACCACTACTCCTATGCCTGGGGGGAAATTCAGTAATGTAAATTAAATGTCTGCATATCTTCTGCAACATTATATGAGCACGAGTGTAAGTGTTACATCAAGTCAGGATCAATCTGATAAGGGAATCACTGCGTCCTCACTTCACTAACTCTTTTACTCAGTGGTAAACCTGAACGCAAGCATTTTGGGCATGGACTTTTACTTCTAATTAAAAAAAAAAAAAAGATTCTGGATACAAACTTAATTCTCATACGGGGTCTTTACATGTTTGCAGCTGTATTTTGGCTGGGGGGTAAGAGACTGGGAGCATTTAACTAAGTGGGCAACCAGACAGTTCTCGTAATGAGCAAAACCGAGCATCTGAGCAATTCGCAAGCTGACATTTGTCTGCAGGAAATACTTAACAGGTAATTTAGAATAGGAAATTCATAATGATGGAAGCTTGCAGACGAGCAGAAGAAAAGGTGAAATTTGTCAAGTCGATTTGTTCATTAAGCCTAGTCCTGCTAGGTGTACTCTGGAATGTTCTTTCCCTCAATGTATGCCAAAGCACGACCGCCCGCCTTTGCAGGTGTTCAGTACGGTTTGCTTTTCTTGTCAGCTGTTTGTTGTCTGAGTAATTGCACATTATTTATTGTTTGTGCTAGTGTGGGCAAAGTAATAAACTGTCTTTTGGGAAATGGTCTGACATGTGCTGAAAGATGCCTACGTGATCCAGCAGGTTCTGTCCCAGAGCAACGCTCACTTGGATGTTTCCTCTCTCATCTCCATCCGTGTGTATTGGCTCCAGTGACCACAAAGAAAGCAGACCGAAAATCAGTCCGCTTAGCGCTAGCAAAGCACACTGATCTCAAAGGAGATATATTTTTGGGAAGAATAAGCGTTATGCGATTACATAGGCCAAAATTAAAACATAGACATGCTCTGTTCTGGGATCCCCAATTGAAGAGAGACAGGGAACGACTGGAGAGAGCCCAGCAGAGGGCTACGAAGATGATGAGGGGACTGGAGCATCCCTCTTATGAGGAAAGGCTGAGAGCCCTGGGTCTGTTCAGCCTGGAGAAGAGAAGACTGAAAGGGGATCTCGTTAGTGCTGATCGATATCTAAAAGGCAGGTGTCCAGAGGATGGGGCCAGACTTTTTCCAGTGGTGCCCAGCGACAGGAAAAGGGGCAACAGGCATGAACTGGAGCACAGGCAGTTCTACCTGAACATGAGGAAGAACTTTACCATGAGGGTGACCGAGCCCTGGCACAGGCTGCCCAGGGAGGCTGTGGAGTCTCCTTCTCCGTAG
Source organism: Steatornis caripensis (assembly GCA_013398225.1). NCBI lineage: Eukaryota > Metazoa > Chordata > Aves > Caprimulgiformes > Steatornithidae > Steatornis > Steatornis caripensis. Next base: position 4,610 of record VZSC01005238.1, on the reverse strand, counting down.
AGATTCAAACCCGCCTGGCCGCGTTCCTGTGCCCCCTGCTCTGGGGGCACCTGCTTTAGCGGGGGGGTTGGACTGGGGGATCTCCAGAGCGCCCTGCCAACCCCTACCATTCTGTGATTCTGCTGCTGTAGTACATGATTCAAGGGTTTAGTGATAGAAAACAACACAAACATACTCCTAAGGATTGCTCGTTACAAGTCAGGGATCTTTGCTCCTTTCTAGAACAGTATTTCAAATCCTTTTCTTGAAGGATGGCAGCCAATACCCTGTTAAAGTACTCTGGAATAGGAAAAGTATATTTTGTTGCAGCTACCTGGTATACAATATAAGAAACGAACAAAACCAACCCAGAATATTCAATTCAGCGTCAAAATGATTGCTAGAATTTATGGAATGCTATTTCACAAAAGGTTTAGGTAATAGTAAATTTTTATTAAAAACGTAGTAACTGACATGTAGAAATATGCCACTATTATTTTCTTTATTATATGCTATTGTGGGTTTTTTTAAAAACCTAAATTTAATACTCTTTTTAAAGTAATTTGCTTTCAGGATTAATTTCCAAAAACACCAGCTTTTAAGAATGAATCCTAGAATGCGCCTTCACGAAGAGAAATTGGTACTATCCTCACTCAACCCAAAGCATAGCAAGAATATATGACTAAAATGCAAGAGACTGGACCATACACGGCACAGAGCACTATAGCTGCCGTGTAAGTCCTCAAATTAAGAAGCATATCCAAGCAGCTTGCTTGTTGTTTGTTTGTTTCTAAATTAAGGTGGGTCAATTATCTCTTCCACCGAAACATTTGAAATATGGACAGGTTACATTTTTCTATAAATTAAGCCATTTTCTTCAAGGATGCAGATGCTCAGCATAGAAATGCATATGGCTACAACCGAGCAGCAGAAACAGAATGCAATCCACGCAAACGTCATTCAAGGAAATACACCTGTGCTATGACAAAAAGGCAAATTATAAAAATAAAGGGAGAAACATAGAGCTCCGCTATAAGAAAAGTGATGACAGCACTGAGAACTCAAACACCATCGATTTACTCTTCAGTTTTCAGCTGAGCAGACCCCAACTGCACTTATTCTTGTCACTGCAGCTCGTTAGTATCCCTGTTAAACAGGAAATTAATTTGAACTATGAGAACAGCACCTATAATGGTAATCTCAGTCAAAGGGAAGCATTGAATCCTGAGCAGATAATGCTCAGAATGAGGGGCATCAAATATATTCAGTGCATAACCTCACATGAATAGTCAGATAATTTTGCTTGAATGAGAAGTGAACACTGAAAAACAATACTGGATCTACACAGTGATTGAATTAAAAAGCACAATCAAAGCACTGGAAGCATTCATTTCTTCAACGATTCAAGCCCCTTACGGTCGCAGGCAATCAGATTGTTCATGGGCAGTACAGATAGATTGGCAGAGCGACTGTTCCACAAGCCACCGCACAAAGAGACTACTGAATACATCCTAACGTCCAACAACCAACAATATCGCTGCAATTTAAAAACCAAGAAAAAGTAAAACAACGTCCAAAAATGTCTAACTATGGCGTGTTGGAGGAAGATGGAGCAGAGAGCACAAACGTTAGGCCAAAAAGCGAGCCCCGCCTTGTGTTCCACAGAAGCACTACTTCAAGCTAACACGTGAGCAAACACACACTCTTACTCTGGGAGTGATACTGCTATGACTACAGATAGGTGGAACTTGGCTTTCCAAAGCATGAACCACAAGCTTTTGACAAGTCAGACTGGTATCCGACCAGGAAAACAGTTCTTTGTACTAAAATTCATTACTACTTCTTCATTAATTAATGATTTATTAGACATTAAATCACATCCAGTAGTTTGGCAGTGAGAGAGACCAATCACCAGCACAATGATTATAAAGATAAATTTGCCCACATAAAAGCATCGAGTATATCGTGAAACCAAGGCAGGAGGACAAACAGCATCACCATTGGCTGCAAAAAGCGAAATTTGCTCCTAGTAAAACACAGCAACAGGACAGGGAGACACAAACTCCTATCGCAAGCAATAAGATAAATGGGTTATCATCATGGATACAGACCAGATTTTCTAGGAAGGCTCGCTGTTCTGGACAGTGCTCTGCCCTGATCAATTTTGGCTTTGCTAATTACCTGTATGTTAGAGATTCAGAAAAGACTATGTCCAACGCGATCCAATTATTCCTGTGTCCAGTATCAGATGAAGTGTGTACTAAGGGAGAGTATTCTAACCTTGCTTACAACCAATTGGAAAGCATAGAAATCTCAGTTTACAGCAATTATGGAAAAAGTAAACAGTCCATCTCTCTTAAAAAAAAAAAAGAAGTCTTAATAAAATACACAAGGTCAATGATGCCTGAACTGCCTGAGATCTGAAATTTTCATGGACACTATGGAAAACTACTGATGGTTTGTTTTAATCCTTTGAATGTCAGTGTTTCCTAGACTGTCAGAATGACAGCTGTACAGACGGCGACGTATTTGTGTCTGTAGTCCCAGCGGAGTTACAGTGCTAAGGGTAAAGGCAGGCAGCAGTAAATTTCACTTGCACCTTAAGTGTTCAGCTGACTGATAACGGTATATTTTCTCTTATTACAGGGGGGCAAAAACAACCACGAAGCAAACAAAACAGCTGAAATACCCAACATCTTGGGACGTGGTTAATAAAACCTGCACCGCTCTCAAAGCGAAGGATGCCTCTTGGCTTACGCAAGACAGAAGCGGTAGAAAGGGGAAATTTTAAAGCCAATTAATGTCGGAGAGCTGCAGATTCAGCTTTAAGATACATGCTAAGTGGATATTTGCCGAAGACCTGACTGCTGTGTTTGTGTATGTATATATGTCTATATACATACAAAGCATCAGTGGGGGCTGTTTACCTTGCGAATTTCACAATACTCTTAAAACTTTGATGGCTAGGTGTTTTCTTTTAATGATTGAAGAAGGAGATAACCAAATTAACCACAGTAGCTTTGAATGCAAATATAATCTTGCCTTCCAACATACTTTGGCAAAAATAAAAAAAAAATGCGACTTCACAGTGTGGTCTGAGTGAAAAATACTTCATTTGTGGTGTTTCGTTCCGGTGGTTTTTCACTTCTCTGCAAATCTACAAACAAATCTGGTGGATATAGTTTAGGAAAGGTAAGCTATTTTAAAAAAGCAAATGAAATGAAGACAAAAAAAGTATTTCTTCCTCTAGGCATGAAACACTAGCCTTGAATTATGTGTTACAATCAATTTCTAAGCTTACACTATAGATAACACCTTTCAGTGATGTCTCATCAAACAAATTAGACCTGACCAGCGAAATACTCTAAGTTAGCTGCAATTGATGAAAGTATTAATGCACTTGCTTTACCAAGCCCCCACTGCCTAAAGCATTAACTCCTTTTGAGATCAATAGCTGCTTTACTCTAAGCTTTGCCCCAGGGACAACAGAGTTTAACAAAACTTACGTGGATTTACAGTTAAGAAAAAATAGCATTCCGCATTAAGCAAAAGTTCTAATTAAAATCTGAAATGGTAGAATGTGGCTTCTGCTCATTAGACAACAGTATTTTTGGAAAAGAAAAGGATCCCAGCACAGACACGAAGCAGCAATCAGCAGAGCGAAAACTTAATGGGCAGCTGCTGTTGGGCATCCTCCAGTTCTGTCAGGTATCACAGAACTGAAGTTTTATATAAACCTATAGGAGTCAATTTAAAAAGTTTGATTTGGACATAACTTATTGTAGGCGGAAATAAGCTTTTTTCAGAATTAAACCCTCACTATTCCTGTCACTATGGCAGACTTACAAATTCGTGAGTTTTAGTAAAAGTGCATTCGATATATTGCAAATTGGAACATCAGAGATTCAAGCTTAATTACAGGACTGTTTATCTTGGGGTTTTTTTTCTTTTTTCAGAATGACATGTTTAAAGCTACAGTCCTACTAACATTTTTAGAAACCGAAACTTGTCCTAGTGAGGCAGATGGGAACAGCAAGTGACTGACATTTAGAAAAATTAGGTCAAAACTTACTTAGGAACCTAAATCTTGCAACGGAATCCGCACATCTAATTTGACGTACCTGCTTGTATACACCCTGGCTTTCATTTACTTGGAAGTCAGAGTTCTCACTGATAAATCATAGATATATCACTGCTACTCAAACAAATAGGGATGCCTAAACTGTGTAACAAGATGGGCTTTTATACTAAGCTGCACCCTTCTTTGGACACGCATATTGTGTCTCTGCCACGTAAAGACATGAGAACGTTAACACCTACCTGCAGAATAGCACAAGCTGTATTTATATCAGGAAAGTATTTGAAAGGACAACTTGATAAATAAAGGGTTTGCAATAAATTGTTAATTTTGGTGAATCCAAACCAAACAAGTTGTAGAAGCCCATGCTTCAAACTGATTGAGAAAAAAAAAAAATGAAAAAGGGGTAACAGTTAATGTACAGCCTATGTTTTTGTACGCATGAAACACTTTAATATCGATAATGGGATTTCCTTAAAAAAAAAAGGCAATCTAAATTGCACTTTGCCTCCAGGTAAAGTTAAAGCAGTTCTATGCATAAAGTAAATTAAGT
>VZSC01005237.1:106866-129232 GCA_013398225.1 Steatornis caripensis | reverse complement strand
TCTTCAAACTGAAAAGTTTTTACACTTTCTGAGAATATAATTTTACTTTTATTATCATCTAAACTTCAAGATTTTTTTCCTACCCAGTTAATTTAATTAGATTGAAAAGAGATTGGGGGCTGAAAACCACAGCAGGGAGGGAATGAGTGAGAAATTGAATGCTGTTGAGAGCGGGGGAACTCTCGGAATATTTTTAGAGAAAAGTGAAATTTTGTACATTTTGCAAAAGTCTGGAGATCATTCTCACCTTTTTTGTTGTAGTCTACATTTGGGAATAGGTTGTGTCCAACGTTATCTGAATGGGTTCCAATTTCTCTTGACAAATGGAGAAAAGGAATAAAAAATGATGAAACTTTGCACATAAATTGTTCCATTCAATCCAAAACATTTCATTTTGCACAGTTTGCAAGGTGGGCAGGGGAGATGAAGCTGTGTATTCAAAGATGTTAAGACAGCTGCCCTAAGCCACCAGCTGTACCATTATAACTGCATGTGGACTTTGAGGTTCATAAGGCTTGAAAACTACGTAGGTGAGACTCTCATGTTCAGGTTTAGCACATGGCTGGAGCACAGGGACACGCAAGTATTTGAATCCCATAGGGGAGGAACTACAAAAGTGCTGAGGCTGATGTTACCATGTTACTTTAGGCTTCATATGGACAACTTGTTCAGCTTTGCTCCATCTCAGAAAAGATTAATGGGTCCTCCAAGATTATAATTCTCCTTGCCCTAAAGTATGATGTTTTCAGTAAGTAGTCCATAATATCCAGAGGATTAAAATAGATTTATGACCTAGAGTCAGGTTTGTGTCCTTCCTGATGACATTCCTATCCGTTGGGATAGTCATCAGGATCTAAAAATCCAATTTTTCAGGTTACTATTATGTACTAACAAGAGAAACAGTTGCTATAATAATTCTGTAAGTATTCCATGTAAACTGGTAGAGTACAAAAAAGTATCTGCTAGGTTACCATCCAAGAATGTAATTTACTTTTAGACTGATGCAGACAAGTATAAACCTATTCTTTCAATTTTCAGAGATCTCAGTAAAATTCTTGAAGCTTTTAGGTAAGTGTCCTTCTCTCAGAATATTGAAATTTATTAAGTCCTTCCTTTAGGAGTTCTTTCACTATTTATAGTCATGTTAAGAGTCATCAGTGTAGGCTGAAGGTTCTGAAAACAGAATTTGCAGTGCTCTCATGCTGAATATGTATCTTAATTTCTCCTCTTTTTGTTCCAACAGCTTGCATATATATCCTGCTGTATCATCTGTATATGATATTCTAATCATATATAAGATATGATGATCACAAATATGATATGTGACATGGTAATTTTATATATTTTATATATAAAGTTAGCTAATAGTATTTGTAAATCTATATTGAATTCACCAAACTGTTTTGGGATGACCAAATTTTAACAAGTCTACTGTACACGCAGAATTTTTCTCTGACTCTTGATGAATACCTAGTAAATATCCTTGTTAGTAATCTCTATAATCATGACCTAGCAGTTTGATATGTTTACTTTCATCCTATTTTTATTTCAGGTGATTAATCTAGAAAAAATTCCTACAAAGGCACCAAAATCTTAAGCGCTGTACACACACACACTTTGGTAAAATGNACAAATATGATATGTGACATGGTAATTTTATATATTTTATATATAAAGTTAGCTAATAGTATTTGTAAATCTATATTGAATTCACCAAACTGTTTTGGGATGACCAAATTTTAACAAGTCTACTGTACACGCAGAATTTTTCTCTGACTCTTGATGAATACCTAGTAAATATCCTTGTTAGTAATCTCTATAATCATGACCTAGCAGTTTGATATGTTTACTTTCATCCTATTTTTATTTCAGGTGATTAATCTAGAAAAAATTCCTACAAAGGCACCAAAATCTTAAGCACTGTACACACACACGCTTTGGTAAAATGATCATTGCTGGTACAGAGAAAGTATAAAAGGAAATTAAAAAATCAAAACAGGGGCTAAACTACGCAGTATCACTTTACAGAAATGTTAATGATTTGACTGAGTTTTCTAAATGACAGCAGTTGAATCTCTTCCCAAATTGTCTTTTTATTAGAGTAAAGTCCCTGCAACTGGTATATATTCCCAGCTTCTTGTCAGTCTCTCCTTCACGCAGAGTCTTGGGGATCTTAATGGATTTACTTAGGTTCTGCATAGCCTACAATCTTGCATGTGAGTTTCTAGTAAAATACAATGATAAACAATACTAATGAAATGTAAATATGCTGTCTACTGCTATCAAAATGCATTTGGATTACAAATATACAGTTAAAAATAAAAGGAAAAAATAAATATTCTTGAATTATTTCATACCAATTAAAGAAAAAATTATACACAGGAAATACAAAATTTCTTGATGATTACCAAGCTAAGAAACAGAGAGATATTTTGAGTTACAGGGTGTAAAAGTCTTGCCACTTGAAAAGCTCTTTTGAAGTAGTTTTCATGTAGTTCATCTGTAAAAACGTTCTCCTTGTACTCCTCCTTTTTCCTTTTCCTCAGAGTTTCCAAGGTAGAGTTTGTAGTATTGCAAAAGAACTGCTCTCAACTTTCTGCCAAGAAGATGCAAATGAGACTTCAAGGCCCCCTATTGCTAGGTTCTGCATACACATGTAGTAAAAATTTAAACTACAAGGCCTTGACCCTGCAAATACTTACACAGCTGCTGCGTAACTTCTTGAATTCTAATAGATTATTTGAATTAGCTAGTAAAATTAGGTAAGTGTGTAAAAGCATGGGTTTGAGACCTGGTTTACACCACTCGGTGAAGCAAAACAGAATATGTAGAAAAAGATAAGAAACTTAATAAGTTGTTATTTTCTGATTTGGTTACTAAGCCATTACTTTGATATTAAAATCTTTAGAACAGAGTTTGTCTTCCCTTTTGTCTGTGGAGCAGTGACTTTCTGATCTGTAAAAGGGATTATTCATACAAATGAACTATATATACAATAAATATTTATATTCTATCTAAAGAGAGAAATATTTTTTAATTAAACTGTGTCTTGGCTTAGAGCTTCTCAAGTATAACATTTTGCTCTCTTGTCAGAAAATACACAGGTCATTCTGATTAGAAGTAGGTTTGCCATTTAGAGAGTATACTTATATATAACAAGCAGTCTGCATTATGAAAGTAAAGATTTGTTTCAAGAACAATTAAAACTAACAAATAAAATTCATAATATTAAATTAAATTCTTAAAAATGATATGATGGTCAAGATTAGAAATCTAATAATTAGGAAACAACTAACATCATTGTTTAATTATCCACACCATTTATTCCACAGCATATTTTATCTCACTGGAGCATGAAGGTCTCCAAAATATTTTATCCTTCCAGTCATATCTGTACTTAATTTGGCCAGTGTGACTTGCAGTTTTCACAAGACAAGCAGCTCCTACCAAGTCTTCTCAGCTTCAGCAATGAAAATGATAACAGAATCGTCCTTGGGTATGCTGTTGGTAGTGTTTTGTTGGTTGGTTTGGCTTATTTTTCCAGATGAGGTGGCTGCTAAAGGAGAAGCTGAACTGCGGCGCTAGACAGTTTGTCTTCAGTTCAGTGATCTGGAAATTTTCACAGGAGATGGGAGGTTATATTCTTTACTTCCTTCAACTAAGGAAAGTCTAAAATCCTTATCTTCTGCACCTTGTGTTCCAGTTACCAGGAAATCATAAGGGAAAATGAAAGATAGTGTTGCTCTTCCGACACATGTGTCTCATATTCAAAATAGTGACCTTGTTCTCACCTCTCAAACACAATTCTTTGGAAGCATAACAATAGTCATTTACCTTCCGGAAAGCAACTGGGCTTTGGATTCTTGAAAGGGCTTAAAAACATGTCGGTAATCCTGCAAGTTTGTCCACTCTGAGGATAAAGAACGAAATAGAGAGACCACTCCTTTTTCCTATGCTTAGAGCTTCCAAATGATTCTCTCCATAATGAGCTCAGTATGTAGATGGATCAGATTGTCCTTATGAGGCAGCTAACTCTTTTGTTATCCTGTGCAGAAAGGTGTGCCTATCTCCAAAGAGATTGAACTTTAAAGGTAGAGTCCATTACATCTTCTGAAGTCTGTCATTTGCAAGCTCTTACATATCCCACAATATTTATTACTGGATTGTAACTCAACAACTATGCAAATATTCACAGAACCGGCTGTCAGTATTTACATTTACTAAGAAACAACAACTTTTCAGAAAAAAAAAAAAAAAGATTTACCCTGTACTGGAACATCTATTTTAAAATACCAATAAAGGTATTTTTCAAAACTATTTCATTTAAGCTCAATCAAAATATTATACCTGATTTGATATTGATCTTGAAGAATAAACGATTTATTCAGACAAAATAATTCCAACTCTAGCCTGTACACAATAAATAGATTTCCAAATAAAAAGATTCAGAGTTCTGTTTCGATACTGTTAAGTTTCTGACCCATAGAATATTTTGATTTGAATGAAATTATATTTTTCTAATGAAAAATAATCCATGTTTTGTATAACTCTATTTCTAAGGATTTGACTCTTTGAATTTTCCTTCTCTCTTGAGTATGAAGTTATTTCTTTTCTGCAGGGAAGAAAGATTAAATTCTGTTTATACCTTGAAACCAGAAGAAAAATGTTACAGATCTTGTTACATGCAATTGTTATACGATCTTTACAGATTATAATTTTTTTTTTTTAAATACTAGAGACTAATTTTCAATTGATGTAATCTGGTATGCTGTTGAGATTTTTCTTAAACTAGTAAGAATGTCAGATTTATACATTAGAATCTCATATTTTCCCATATTTTTATTGTTGGTGTATCAAGAACTTTTTCTTATTTTGCAATAATGCTACATTATACCATCTTCTAATGAAAATGTATATGAAATAAATCATATTGCTGTGATTCATACATATGCACTTTAAAGCTCCTGAAAATTACCAGGATAACATAAATTAGCTTACCTTAGATAAGAATCAAGTACTTATTATTTATATAATATCAAATATGTATACATTTTTAGGCAGAAAAAAATAAAGAAAATAAGGAAAAATTACTTCGTTCTAAAAAGCTACTCTGTGTTGAGCATCACAAAAACGGCAGCTGCCAGCACATGTGTCAGCTGTTTTGAGAGTAATTTACCTGATGGTACTGAAATAGATTAAACATTTAAATAATTATATACCTTCACAATCTGCATGCTTTGGTTTAGGTATTTAAATGTAAGCATGGTAAAGAGAAATACAAGAAATTATGTGAAAATCTTGTGAGTTGAGGTTTTTATTTCCCCAGGAGTGGAATCTGAATCAGCACGGTGGTGATATTTTATTTCCACATAGTCAAGCAGCAGCTAGTCAGCTAGTTTGTAGATATGCACTGCAACTCTCTGAGCGCTGATGAAAACCAGCAAGCCTTTCCTTTGTTTTACAATACTTCAAGATTTATTAATATTTCTTGGATAGATAACACAACATAAAAACAGTGTGGTTAGAATAAACTTGTGTTGAATAAGTAACTTCAGTTCCAAATACATTTTGTGGAGAATAAAAAAAGGTATTTTTTTCAAAAGTAGAATTAGCTCAATAGTTGAGGATTTCTCTTAGCGTGTAGGAGGATGAGATTTAAATCCTTAAATGTGGGATTTGAACCTGGAGATTTAATGCGCTATGTGGTGCTCACTCCTGCTATTTGAAAAGACAGTTTCTTACTAGCAAAATAAATTTCAAACTATTTTCCTATTTTTGCAATTTGAATACATCCAGAGATTTCCCATGATTAGGGACCAACAAGAACTAGAACATGGACCTTTCAAGTTCCATGGGAATCCCAACCACTGCCAATATCTATTAACTAGGAGACAGAACATTCTAACTTATTTCTGATTAAGAAAAACAAACACCAGAAATCCACAAAACTGAAACCTCTTGTTTTCTTTCCACAAACAAATATAAACAACTTCCAATACCCTGAAATCTTACAGAAAATATAATTTTTGTTTTCTAGTCTCCTCTACTGCCAGTGATCAGCTGTTACAAATGAATAAGTGCAAATTCTTTTTGTTTTTGTTCAACCAGGATGTACCAATTGAGATAATTAAGGTTTAGAACGATGACTTCTCATTTGTACATTCTCCTACTGGGTGTCAAGCCACAGCTCTAGACATTACCACTGCCGTATTTTACCCATGCATATTAATTTTACATTCAGGAAGCAGAGAAATAGTGAGAGATAATTATGAATCATCCAGAAGGAGAAAAGGTATAAATATTTAACACATAAGGCTGAAAAAAGTGAGAATAAGACAAATAAAAGGTGTAAGGACTACAGTCAGAATGTCTGGAAATAGCATGAATTTCAGGAAAAGGATGTAGAATAATGTAACATACACACAGATCAAACTAACATTAAAGTGAGTTGGCAACAGCAAGAATCACAGAATGGTAGGGGTTGGAAGGGACCTCTGGAGATCATCTAGTCCAACCCCTCTGCTAAATCAGGTGCCCCCAGAGCAGGGTGCACAGGGTTTTGAATATCTCCAGAGAAGGAGACTCCACAATGCAACAATGGAAATCTTGGTTAGTATGAAAATGTTATGCTGTGTTCTGTACATCTCATAAGAAGGATCATGCTCTGCCCAGAAGGCAGTGCTAATAGGCAGAAACCCCAAAGAATTCAAAGAAGTGGAATTAAGGTCCAGAGAAATCAAGCCCCAAGGGTGCAATCATTTCTCTGAGTTAGAATGATGCTGAGGAAGACATGAAGGTGCCCAGCCCTTCTTGAGGAGTGATATAAGACAACTTGAGGTTTGCTGTCAGATCAGCATCCTGCTTAACCAAAAGCATGATATATGGCATTCTCTTACCATCCTGCTCCCCTAGACTCCTTAAACTGCTCCAATGTCAATTAGCCCAGAGCTCCCTGCTTTTCATTAAACACAGTACTTCTGATCCCATAACAAAGTTCCTGTCAGCTGTGCAATCCACTCTTCTTATGCTTCACCTGTGTCTCCTAATTTGTCTAAAAGTCTCTAGTTTTCTACTTCAAAACAGCCTGCGTTTACTTGCACTAGCTTAATCCTCACTCAATCCTTTAAACCTTCTCCTTCCCAAGGGGTTTAGTACCTGATTCCCAAGTTCCCTGGTCTTAGCCCTTGTTTCCACATAACAATAGTATTGCCAGACATCCCAAAACTGTGGCTATGTTGAATCCCACTTTAGTTACCAGGACTTTTTGCTGCTCTCCCTAAATGATTGCTGGAACCAGGTGAGTCCTGACTCTTTTGCCAGCAAGAATGGCCCAGTTCTTGCATTTTCTGAGGATTTCAATATCCAAGATGCTGAAGAAGGTTATCAACATCTATCTGAACAAGAGTTTTGGGAAAAATTGGCTGCTATCTATGAAAACCCACTGATTTTCTAGAAAAACAACATTACATCGTAATCCTATGTCATGGTGAAAAAACTAAAGCTTGATCACCAATGGTTTCCATCTTGCAAAAGACACGGAGATAAAGAGACCTGATTTTTTTTCTAAGATGATTGTACATTCATTGTAGTCAAGGAGAAATATGAATTGCAATAATACAGTTCAGAAATGGCCAACTATATAAAGGATAAATCCGCTTCAGGAGTAGCCTCATCTCATTGATTCTCCTCCTCCCCTTCCTGTATGTAAAAACTCAAACCACTGTGCTTTCCTTCATTAAGAGCAAGAAAAAAACAACAACTTTGTGCAAAATTGAGCTGCTTTGCCAGCAACCAAAATGTCCAAGGTAAAACTAGACAGATCAGCCACTTGACTGAACATTAAGGTAGAAAAGCAGGTACCCTGCTGATGTTGAAGCCTAAAGAGAAAGTAAAATCCACACAAGCCTTCATCCAAAAGTCTAGAGGGAGGGATGTCTAGGAAGGGAATGTCATTATGTTGACATCTGGTGGAGTGAAGGAGAAAGATATAATTAGAACTGATAAGCAAACTAAAACATCTTTGCTTTGCACATTGAGAGATGTAACAACTGAAAGGCACTTGTGTGTAAAAAGAAGTTGCTTTACAACAAAAGTAGAAATTAGTAACACAAAACTGTACCAGGTAGCTCTGAATGTGCCTGTGGTGTGTCCTCACACAACTGATGGCTTTCACTTCTGGAACTGAAGCACAAAGGCTAAAGGCTGGAAAACAGAACAAAAAGGCAAGGGACTATATGGAACCATTATGAGAGACAGACGAAACTGCTTAAGATTTATTGCGAGCTAAAGAGATGTCCTGCGTTTGGCTATGATAGAGTTAATTTTCGCCGGAAAGCTGGGATGGGGTTAGCTGGGCCAAACTAGCCAAGCAGGTATTGATACCACTGACAGGTCACGTCCAGTATACAACTGGGGGGGCTGGCCGGATGGGGCGGCTCTGGGTCCCGTTCCGGGTGGTGAGCGATTGTGTTGCGCATCACTCGTTTGTATTCTCTCTTGTTAGCATTACAGTTGTTATTGTTACTGTTCTCTCCTCTCTTTGTGTGCTGTTGCATTAAACTGTCCTTATCTCAACCCACCAGGGCTGCCCCTTTCTCTCCTCCCTGTCGTGGTAGGGGGTGCCGGTGCAGTGAGCGAGTGGCTGTATGCTTCTTTGTTGCCAGCTGGGCTCAAACCACAAGAGACTACAGGTAGTTTGCAACGTTGCACCAACTCTGTTGAGAACTGAAACCTGCAGGTAAAGCCACCATAGGTACCTTCATCAGCTTATGAAGTAACAGTATGGTGCAAGGCATGGCTTGTGGAATCAAGCAACAAAGCAAAAAAGTGGCATTAGGTGCAGTATAAAGCAGAAGACTTTCTTTAGAGAAGACACTTTAAAATAGCATATTATGCTTCAAGAATTGGTTATCATTATCATGTTCATTTGTGTTATAAGAGTTTTCTTGACTTCCTTAATTAAATTACTGCTTTTTGGCTGCTTGATTCACCTTTGTGAGTGTGAAAAATTAGCTCCCAGGACACCAGGAAGTTTAGCATAACTCTTCTGAGATTTTTGGTAGTAATGTCCTCAAATTTGAATCAAATTCTTGCCACCAACAAGACCTGGCAGAAGGGTTGTAGTGGAAAAAACGGGCACATGAAATAAGAGTCTGTGGTGTAAATAGAAACTAAGCCAATATCTCTTGAGTCCCGGTCTTACCTTAACTGCAAGACTCCCAGATGTCTCATATTTAGCAGATGTGGGCAGTCCTATTTAAGTCATAGTTTCTATAGTCCATTTTAATGTCTTTTCTGGCTCAGATGTGAGAGAAGTAAAATAAAGACAGAGAGTATCAGCAGTAAAACTTACCTGCACAATATGTCAAATAAACAACAGAATAATTAAATTAGTTGTTTTATGTAATATCTTATACTTATCAGTGGAGCATATTTATCAGGCAGCTAGCTAACAGAATATATGTTAAATCTAGCACCTGATGAAATTTTAGCTTATAAACATCTACATTATTATATGTTTGCATCTCTGTAGTACTCACATTACTTGAAAGGGATTGGCTCACAATGGGCAAAATACATTAGGGTTTGAAAAGGCTAAAGTCCATTAATTCAAGGAGATGAACTCCTTTTTCTAAAACCAGATCCGTAAAACATGTTGCCATAAATGGGGAAAATTTGACAAAAGTACCACTGAGGCTTAATTACATTTTTGGAGTGGCTCCATGCTGCAGCATGCAAAGAACATTGACCACTTTTCATTTTTACTGACAAATAACCATGTTTTCTGCCAGCATCAGAGGGCTCACTATGCTTAATTAACTATGCTTAAGTAACTAACTAAATTTTGTTTGGCCAACTTGCTACATCATACCTATAAAAAAAAAGCAGAGAGAAAGGGTGCAAGAGTGACTTTAAGCAACACTTCTATTCCCTTCAGCCTAAAATAAAAAAACCCCAACCATACTAGTCTTCCTTGCTGCAAGTGAGAAAAATTTACAAGGAACCATCTCTTGTAACAACAGATTTCAAAGAGTAGTCCCAAAGCTGGGGAAATGACAGTTTGCTTGCCAAGTGCATTTAATTCAAAACAACTTGAGTTCAACCAACTTCTGATCTGATGCTAGTGTTTCATTGGAATTTACCTTTAGATTTTTTGAAGATCTGGGACCTTTAAAAATGAGGGGACACTGAGCCAAGGGCAGACATGTCTGAGAACTTCGGTAGCCGAAATATCAAAAAAAAATTTCACTTGGCCCAAAATGAAATCCAGTGTATACATCGTTTTGAGTGACGGAATGTAGTTTATTCATATTATTTTGAAATAAAACAAACAAAAATAAACTGCTGCTGGATCAGTGTGAAATGGCTGATTGATTTGTCTCTGAAATACTGAAAAACTGTTTCCTTTCAGTTTAAAAAACAAAAAAAATGACATTTCAAAACAAATAAAATTTTTTGCATTACAGCTGTCAAAATGATGTGTTTGGATACTTATTTCCAAAACAAAATATTAAAATGAGGTATATTTCCAAAATTTGAAATTGGTTTTTTCCTCTTAAATGTACTAACAATTTATATCCCCCTAAGATTAATTTTTGGGACCAAATTGCCATCGATTAAAAAATGTGTCTAGCTCTGTGGGTAGTGCACAAGGAGCTTCCACAGAAGCAGTATTCTATTAATTTATTTAAAAAAAAAAAAAAACAATTAGTATTGTAAAGCTCTGTTAATTAAAAAATCTCTCTTGATTTTTCTTTCCCCTGTCTGTTTGTTCCATTGAACTTTCCCAGGCGGTGCTCCCTTGTTAGGAAACCTAGAGGTTACTTCTTTGTTCCATATTATTATTTTGTTACTCTTGATAGCAATGGTCTAGAGCCATGTAAGCAGATGATATTTTACTCTCTTTATTAAGGATTCTAAAAAAAGCCACAAACAAACCAACCAACCAACCCCTTAATCTGTGTTTACATGGCAGTTGTCACCCAGAGCTCACCATCATCTATAGATGTGTAATACAAAGCCTGTTACCACTATGGTCACGTCTTTGGGGAACCCAATAGCTAATCCTACAGAAGCCAGCACTAATGCTGCACAATATACAGGTTTTTTCTGAAATGCTCTNGATGATATTTTACTCTCTTTATTAAGGATTCTAAAAAAAGCCACAAACAAACCAACCAACCAACCCCTTAATCTGTGTTTACATGGCAGTTGTCACCCAGAGCTCACCATCATCTATAGATGTGTAATACAAAGCATGTTACCACTATGGTCACGCCTTTGGGGAACCCAATAGCTAATCCTACAGAAGCTAGCACTAATGCTGCACAATATACAGGTTTTTTCTGAAATGCTCTAATGTGGCAAAGCACCCAGTTCCCATTATGTCTTACAAAATTGAGCTCATTATTATAACTTTCCTTGCACATAGATTTACCTTCAACTGTAAGAATCCTTGAAAATCTCATGCAGAGCCAAGAATACTGCATTATATCCACTATTTCTGCCTTGGCAAAAGGTCACTAAAAGACTGTACTCTACAGAAATTTAACTGCTAGTATACTCTCCCTTCCTCCACTGACACCAAAGAAAGAGTATGTAAGAATAATTAAGGTAGCCATAGACTGCCCTAGTTTGCATTATGTCCTCCGTCTTCAGTCAATCTGAATTATTTTCACCATTATTATTTAAAACATTGAAATAATACGTTTCTTTTGCTTTCCAGTCTTGCCGCACTATCTGGACTGTCAGTGCAAGGGGGAAATAGTCATTAAGAAAAGGATTAATTATAAGAAATGACAAATTGAATTATTGATTCAGAGGTTTCCTGATACTTCACCTAATCCCAGAAAAAAATTATTTGCCTGTTTTGGAAAGCTTTCAAACATTTTAGAAGTCTCCTTTTCATTACATAAAGGAGATAGTGTATAAATAACCTATATGAAGTATTTCATTTTATCATGCATAATTATCTTCAATTGTGTGCAATACTTAGTGCTGATAAACTGGCCATTATTGATGCTGTGATGTATAATGTAGCCCTTTGTTCTATTACGTATTATATTTCTTTTTATTTTCACAGCGTCAAAAATGAAGGCAAAAGGGGACCTTATCATACACTACTTAGCTCTCACTGAGGTTCAAAGATTTCCAGACCACAAAACTTGCTGAAGAATATGTTCCTTTGCAGGAGAATTATGTTCTGACAGAATTGCAAGCAAAAAGTAAGTATAATGTAATATTCAGTATGAAGAGAGAGTTATTGAACAAATTTATTCATTTTCATAATTCACTTGCTGCATCTCTATCTAACTTTAAATCACAGTCATGTCAACAGGGGACTGCAGTCTATCAGAGAAATCCTCTTCTAAATCTCTTGTAAGAACATATGTCCTGCTTGGAGCTGCACAGAGCTTTGCTTGTGAATTGATATAATTGATACAAGTTGCAGAGAGGTGATAGTGCAGGAAACAACAGAAAAATTAATGAAATACTTTGGGAAAGCAAACTTGTACAGCATGAAAATTGTCCTTCCAGCTGTGTGTTCAGCAGAAAATTCTCCAGGAATTGTTCTCAGCCCTGGGTAAAATAATAATATAAAGACAACACACTGAGGAAGCTACCCAGCAGCCCACACAGCAGGGCTTAGACAGATCTTTGCAGAAGCAAGTTCCTCAAGATGGTCCTCTGCTTAGTACTGCACACTGCTTTGCTTCTTGAATGTTCGATAAAGTCATGAATATTCCATAAGAGATTAAATTTTAAAACAAAGGAACAAGACTGTGAAGGACAGGCCTGAGATGTTTAAAATAATAACTGACTAGTCAAAGCTTGTCATCTAACTTAGTTAAAACTATCCATAATACAGGGGAGAGAATGGCTCCGAGAATGGATTCATCCTACCAAGAAAACAGTTTCTAACAAAAGCAGAACTGGTAATGTCTGTCTCTTCCCATGAACTATAGATGGACCCTAGAAAATAAGTTTATACATGTCTACTTCATTATTTTAAATAGCTGAAGTTAGTGATATTAAATTTATGATGAGGATAGGGAGTAGATTGCTTTTGGAAAATGAAAATCCTTTTGATTCAGTATAATAGGATTAAATTTATTTAACCTGGTCTGTTTCTAAACCAATCGACCTTAGCACAAACCTCATGTGTAGACAAAGCCAGGCAAAGACAGAGCTGTGCTGTAGCTTAAACTTAGCAGGAGAATTTTACCTCCGTGGAATATATTTCTAGGAGTGCTAGATGGAGTCTGAGATGTAAGAATACTTATTACCCTACAGAAAACTTCTGACAAGCGCAGCTGACTGGAAAACTGCTTGCTTTATTTTTCTTTTCTAGGGAATTCAGATATTTTCTTGTTCTGCTTGAAAATATAGTTAGAGGTGAGCAACTAGATATGGTGTTAAAGAAGTGTAAGTGTGAGGGGACCGTGTCACTCTCCATAGAAGACAACTACCTATCTCATGGAACTGTTACATGGGGTGCAGTCATACCTCCGAAGCTGAATGCCTTAGTCTTAAATGCTGAATCCTTGGGGACCGTTTGTCTCAAATTGCTGTTGCTTCATTCGTTTTTCCAGAGCTTCACTTCCACAGGGCCAGAGATATGATCTGAGTAGAGCTGCAAGCCCTGAGGCTTCTGGCTCTGTCTTCTGCAGTAGCTGTCTGTCCTGAAAATCATCTTCTTGAGCCTACACTGCCTGGCAGTGAGCATCACGCAGGGCACACGGGTTCACATTTTGAGGGAAAGCTTGCAGACAGCCTACTTGAAACTGGGAATCAATTTCCAAGTTCCATGACAGGAACTGGGTTCATTGACAGGATTGGATTTGTTCTCCCTAACATGATGGGTGTAATGCCAGGTAGAGCCAGCAACATTGAGAATGCAGGCAGCGTGGTTAGCATTAGTGCATTAGATGTCCCCGAGCTGCTACAATGCGACTACTATGCCAGGAATCTGGATAGAGTTATGCGAGGCTTGACTGTGCTTTTGGTAAAGGTTTGCTCACTTAAAGCTCAAGAGGTTTTCAGTGAAATGTTTTAGACTCAGCCTATTCATATTTTCCAATGAAACATTGTTTCTTCAGAAAATATCTCTATAATTGTTGTAGTGTATGATCTACTTATACTGCTGTCTCAGTGTTAGCCAGTGAACAGACAGACAGAGATAAAAACATCTCCTATGGCCAGATACAGCTTTTTAAAAAGTATTCTTTATTTGTGACCTCTAGAGTTACGTTTAACTGTGCCCTTGGACTTTGCATTACCATCTCAAATGACTACTGCTTCCTGAATGCTAGTGCTGTTACTTTGAAAGGAAATAACCCCCCATCTTTCTTTGTTGAATACATACCTGGCCACCATAGCTTGATGTCTGCCATACAAGTCAGCACAATAAAATATATATGCCTGAATGACTGTACTTGCAGGGTACAGACAAGAATAACATTTGTTTCTCTTAACTCTATGTGATTTTTCGTCTTCTAATGTTGGAAAGCCTTCCCAAATGTGGTATCTGCAGAATGAATGCTTTCTCTTGGTTTGAGTTTTGTTTTTTCAGCACAGTTTGAAGTTGCACAGTCTGACATTTGTGGGCTGTTCACACCACATACTGTTTTCAATTGCTTATGTTGCTATCTTTTCAAGCTTCTGTGCTTTTTTGCTATTTGTGGCTTCAGGGACTCTTCTAATAACATCTTTATTATCCTCCATTATTGTCAGGAAAAGGTAGTTGCAGAACTTTGCTGATCATCCCACAGAAAAAGTAGGACTCTGTGGCACAGGGAGCCAATTTTTAAACAGATGTGCAAATCAGATCTGGAATTCAGGTATAAAGTTTCTTCTCATATTTTGGTACCTCTGTTTATGTCTTAGTCAAAACCTGGAAGGATAATGTTGTATTAAGAAACTAAGTTCAATGTGAAGGTCTAGAGTAGTTTCTTTACAAATACATCTTCATGGACAGAGATGTTCTTCACAGCTAGTATGGATAGCTTTGCAGTTTACTACCCTGTTTTCTAAAGCTCAAATTTATAATTAAATCCCTCACAGCTTGTCACATTAATAAGTATCCCTAGCACTTTCTGTGCACACTCTCAGTCCATGGCAAATGAGAGGTCATTCAATTTAGGGAAGCTAACAACGAAAAAAGGGTGAAGGTAAACTACATTACTATGCACTTGTCATAGTGCATATATGAACAGGTACTTGAAACTTTGTATATGATAAACTGCTAAGATGTAGTAATTTGACAATGTGTTGGAGTCCCCAGAGTTGAATACATTTCAGTACTAGTGGTTTGTGTCTGAGGGTCTCCTGAGTCCTTAGCCTAGAGTGTGTACTTTAACAGTATGATGCTGTTTACAGCTCCTACTTCCCTTTTAAAACAATGTCTACAATCTACAGAGTTAAGATCCACTGGTGACAGAATATGGAAGTCCCTCTTATTATTAATTTATTTGGGAATATGAATCCTATTTGCAGTACAAAATGCTTTGTTTTCCTAAAAATGTTGTGCATTGACTTCACTTCTGATTGAAAACCATCCTAACACCACGATTTTGTGTTTGTAATGACAGAGAGGTTAACTTGTAGGATTTTCTTTAATCTCTTATTAGAAGAACAGTGATTGAGCATCATGTTGGAGGCATAAAGTAATTTAAACACTAATGAGAACAGTTCAAAATCCAAATACAAGTCAGGAACATCTATGTCTAAACGGTAAAAACAACAGATGCAGTACATTCACCACTTATCTACCCCGATGTATCTATCTGTCTACCAGAGACACAGGTCTTCTGGCAGGAGTAATAGCCAACAAAGATGTCTGTGTTTAAATGGCTGAGAATAGTCCCCATCCTCTTTCTTTGCAAAACCAGACCACTATAAACTTTTGTAAAATTTAAGGAATTGTATAGTCTTTTTTTACTCATAAAAAGACTAAAACAGAATTATAATCTCTTTTTAGGACATTTTGATAGATTTTTCTCCTCAGTTAATCAATTGTATAAGTAAAGAGACCTTCATTTTCAATTCAAACTAAATACTCCAAATTGTCTTGTAACATCCATTTGGATATTTCCTTTGTGAAAGAATATATTTCAGGATCACTATTCCTCTCTAACCAGACTTCATACTTAGATGTGGTTTTCGTTTTTTCTCTGTTCACCATCAGGTGTTAAAGAAATCTACCACAAAGATCTTAGGACTTATACAGGCAAATTTGCATTAGAAACCAGATTCAGCTCTCATAAAACACATGGCTTCTAAAACTTAAAAAAAAAAAAAAAGAAAACCTAGATTTTAATAAATATACAACATGTGACAATGCAGGGGTGAGAGGTGCTCTAACACATTTATAACAGTCTAACTCCATTGACCTAAGATTCAAAATGGGAGAAGGTAGATGAAAGCTACTCCCCTGATCTTTACCCTGAATAAAATATATTTTTGGCATCAAAAAGTGTCCAAATGCCCCGAAGCTACTTAGGATTCTACATCCTTTGTACTCTCAGCGTACTTCAGTATTTAGCAACACAAGATTTTTATTTTAATTAAACATAGGTTCTTTAATCAGTTGGATACCATTAAAAATTTTATCCTGTGTCTACTTTGCTCCCCATGACCATACATTAAGAGGTTCATTCTTCACAATCCCTCAGTCACTACAGAGGATACCCCTTATGAGTGACTCAAATTGCCTTTGAACGACACATTCTCAGCTTGATTACTTCTGCAAAGAAGTTCACTTCCTATAAAAAAGAACTCAGCATGTTTCCTTTTTCCCTTCTGTGCAGAGAACATTCAGAGTCCAAACCTCCAATCACAATTACCTTTTCCAAAAACTCACATGTAGAGCATGAGTTCAGTGTACACTGAAGAGCTGCTCTTCAGGGCAATTCTGAAACACCGCACACCTCTTTCCCTCTCTCTGTCCCTTTTACCATTTCTTCCATGGTGCATTGTATGTTTGCAAGTAATTATGTATCCTTTTTTAGAAATATTGTCCATTCCAACAGGAAACTCAATCTCTGTGCCACTTGAATACGTTGTCTTTATGCTATGCATGATACATTATCACACAAACTGAAACTTTGCCTGCATATTAAGAGAGGTAAAAGTTAAAGGAAGGAAAGATAAAGGTCTCAAATAACAAGTCTTAGAAATAGTCTGACAGAGCACAAGACTGTAATACAGAACTGTGATTTCCAAGAGAGGAAAAAGAAGATAAGAAGGAGGGAAGAAGAAAAGGAAGGAAGATATGGTAAGAGGAAGCATTATGAAAGTTGTAAACTAAATTTAATTCAACATACCAGTGATGGGGATATAATACATGGCCAATCTTCATTATGACCAGAGTTGTCAGGTAACATGAATTTTTCTTCCTTGCTACCAGTTCGTAGTAAAAAGTACAGGAAAGAGTGGTATTTTCTTCACATGATCTAAACCCGTTCTTTATTATCAGATTTCTAAAGCGATTACAATAATAGGAAAGTGGGAACATGATATTCTTTGTCTATAAAAAACAACTACAACATGTTTACAGCATGTATATGAAGAAATAGCTTTCTTCCATTTGCAGACAACAGGTTGATGCAGCAGTCTCTTGTCTCAGTAAACAAACATAACGAAAAACCCCCAGCTTATTATTTATACAAGAAAGAACAGCTAGATCAAAAAGTGTGATCCTCAATGCCAGTAGCTGGGTTGTAATCTCAGCTCTTCTAGGAGTGGTGCATTAGGAATTGGTGATTTTTTCACATTTGTAGTCATGCAGAAATTTTGGAAGACTTACTGGGGTGTACCACTATCACCCTAGCAAGGCCTACTACAACATTTTCTTGCAAAAACCTCTAAAACTACTGGAGATATTTTTAATAAAAGCTTTTCTAGTTGAAAAATATAATTTAATTGAATGCAGTATTTTTTGAGAGAAATATTTAGTCTTCATAAATATCTCCAGTTGAAAAAGTGTCTTCAAATGTCTTGTTTAATGTTTTTGAAAATGAAAAAAAAAGGTTTTGTTGCAAAATAGCACAATAATCGTAGCTCATTTAAAAAAAAAAATTAGATAATTTAAAAAATAATTAAATATGTTGGTGGCATGGCAACACCTGAACTAGAATTGTCTTTTAATTACCACGTGGTAAATATACATGCATTTCTATATATTTTCTTGATACACATAAAGAGAAAAAAAACATTAAGACAGAGACAGAAGCAGAGAGAGAGATATATAATTGAAAGGAAATATGCATACTGAAATTTTTTCCAAAGCAGAAAATCATCTCCCTTTCTGGACAACTCTTTAAGTGATGATCTCCTCTATGACCCAAACATTCATTGATCTCAGAGGCAAAATATCTGAATTGAATTGTTGAACATAAATACTCCCACAATTATAAAGGAAGATGATATCACTTACAAAATCCACTTAACATTCATTCCATGTTTGTCCCTGAAAATGAAACAGAGCTGGGATAAGTTTGGTGTGTGGATGCAGCAGATGAGATGGAGGCTGCCCATGAGCACAACATAGCATGGAAACCACTGCTGGGAATCTGATGAAGGCAGCAAACACACAGTTGCATGGCTCCTCACGTCCATCCTGAGTATGTTTCCATGCACCATAATGACAATGAAGAATTTTCCTGACTTGTTGCAAACAGAAATGAAAGCTTTGTTCCAAAACTCAGGCTGTTAGGGAATTCCAGCCTACCAAGGCTGGTTTTTGAGTTTGAGGATTTTAATGGAACTATGAAGACTGCTGCATCAACAGACTAAACTGTTAAAATGACATTGAATAGATATGAAAAGGACTGGAGTATTAACCTAGATGTGTGTGAGTATATGTGTAAGGATGGGGATAATTAGGGTCTAGTTTCTCATTGTAAACAGGTAAGTCTCAGAGCATCTTCCTGAGGGAAATATTTGTTAAGTATCTGACTTCTGAGGTAATTGCATCCAATTGTAAGTGCAGTCCAACTGCACTTCAGAAATACTCTGTGACAAAGGCAATTTAAGTGAAGAACAGCAATTTCTAACAGTGACAGGGAAGTCATAGTCCTCCTCACTTAACTCTGTGCTATATTGTAACATTATCTTGATTGTGCCCAGGATTAATTTTCAGGATGTCAGTGCCAGGATGTCTCATTCAGAGACATTCTGACCCTTCTCTTTGAATCTCTAGCTATGTTATTAGCATAGGTAAATGTTTGGGGTCCTTGGTGGGGAGGCTTTAGAAAAACAGAGTATTCAAAACAACACATGATCAAAAATTTTTCCCAGTGAACCACTCCAGAATAAATAAAATAATGTTGTATAAAAATTCCACATGAAAATAAAATTCACACATTGATAGATTTAATCACATAGACTAACACAGAAAATGAAATTTAGGTGCCTGTCTTCAGAAGCTAGTCCCCTTTGACTGCTTTTGTGCTTCAGTGGAGGGAGGTTGACACCTCCAGAAGCATAGAGCCTGCTGAAGGTACAGCCTAGCTCTCCCTCTCTCCATTCAAAAGATGGAGAATTCAGCAATTAAGCTGCCCTAGTTACAAGGAATTAATCCAGGATGAGCTATCTACTTTTTTCCCATTAAAGATAAAGAGTAATCAGAGGAGGCGGCTGCTTAATTTGGACCCCTAAGTTAGATACTAAAGATTAGGCAGAATGAATATTCAAATCAGGCAGCAACTCGAGTACAACCACTTCTTTCTGCAACAAAGAAACACTTGATCACATTTGTCAAATTGCTTAGTCAGGCCTACATCCCAGAAACAACTTAAAAGCAACCTAGGGTCATAAAGAATGATAGATGACAGTCACTTTTGGTCTTGCTTACCTTTGTGTACATCTGGATTATTGCCAGTTATTTCAGCAAATATACTTCACAATAACACTATGAAATATGAATAGAACCTTTCTTAATGTTAAATGAATAGTTGTTGCCGGTACAGGCCTGGCCTCTGATGCCCTTGGCTGACCCTGTGTCATAAAGCAGCTCTGAAGGTGGTATAAAAAGCCATAAAAGCATTACCTAACTGGTGGACAGTCTTCCTGTGATGCTGATGGAAAAGTTTCTGAACCATGTGTCTTATCTCCCAGAAAAAGTAAAACAGCCTACTGTGGTGGGTCTCTGGTCCATCAGGCAGAACCAAAGCTATTTAACCCATGTTTCCAACAGGGGATGCTGAGGACAAACCTGTCTCTGAAACTCCACCCTCTTATACTTCATTGTATATAGCCTTTAGGCTTAGCTGTAGTTCAGATAATGACAAGAAGCCTATCTGGCGCAAACAGGCAAATGGTTAAGCCTTATCTCTAAATAGTGTGCTGATTTCTTTTGAAAGTTAAAGTTCTGTCACATTCACAAAACATCTGTATGTGTAACTTGTACAAGAGGCCAGAGAACTAAACTCAACCACTCTGTAGGCTCAAAAGAAGTCAAATTCACGTCTTTCATTTTCCAAGATGATTAGAGGTCAAGATGTTCCGATATTAACTAAACCATTAACTGTTTTGCGTATGGTTTATGGAAATATTTAATAGTACATTAAACGTTGGGAAAATGTCTNTTAGGCAGAATGAATATTCAAATCAGGCAGCAACTCGAGTACAACCACTTCTTTCTGCAACAAAGAAACACTTGATCACATTTGTCAAATTGCTTAGTCAGGCCTACATCCCAGAAACAACTTAAAAGCAACCTAGGGTCATAAAGAATGATAGATGACAGTCACTTTTGGTCTTGCTTACCTTTGTGTACATCTGGATTATTGCCAGTTATTTCAGCAAATATACTTCACAATAACACTATGAAATATGAATAGAACCTTTCTCAATGTTAAATGAATAGTTGTTGTCGGTACAGGCCTGGCCTCTGATGCCCTTGGCTGACCCTGTGTCATAAAGCAGCTCTGAAGGTGGTATAAAAAGCCATAAAAGCATTACCTAACTGGTGGACAGTCTTCCTGTGATGCTGATGGAAAAGTTTCTGAACCATGTGTCTTATCTCCCAGAAAAAGTAAAACAGCCTACTGTGGTGGGTCTCTGATCCATCAGGCAGAACCAAAGCTATTTAACCCATGTTTCCAACAGGGGATGCTGAGGACAAACCTGTCTCTGAAACTCCACCCTCTTATACTTCATTGTATATAGCCTTTAGGCTTAGCTGTAGTTCAGATAATGACAAGAAGCCTATCTGGCGCAAACAGGCAAATGGTTAAGCCTTATCTCTAAATAGTGTGCTGATTTCTTTTGAAAGTTAAAGTTCTGTCACATTCACAAAACATCTGTATGTGTAACTTGTACAAGAGGCCAGAGAACTAAACTCAACCACTCTGTAGGCTCAAAAGAAGTCAAATTCACGTCTTTCATTTTCCAAGATGATTAGAGGTCAAGATGTTCCGATATTAACTAAACCATTAACTGTTTTGCGTATGGTTTATGGAAATATTTAATAGTACATTAAACGTTGGGAAAATGTCTGCCTTAAGAAAAGAAGGCTTAGGGGAGACCTCATCACCATGTTCTGGTACTTAAAAAGTGGCTACAATGAAAATGGAGACTCCCTTTTTACAATGAGTCACATGGAAAAGATGAGGGGTAATGGGTAGAAGGTATTCCTGGGGATATGCCAACTGGACATAAGAGGACAGTTTTTCACAATGAGAACAATCAGCCATTGGAATAATCTCCCCAGGGAAGTGGTGGATTACCCAACATTTCCCTAATCTTTTAAGATTGAGCAGGACAGGGTGCTGGGCCATCTTGTCTAGACTGTGCTTTTGCCAAGAAAGGTTGTGCCAGATGATACTTGAGATTCCTTCCAACCTGGTGTTCAATGATTCTATGATTCTAAACAATGCTATGGTATATTTGTTGAAATCTGGTACATACTATTGAGTTTGATTACTTAAACCAAATGAGTTTCTCAAGTTTCATGTTTTTCTGTATTCTAAAATAGTTTTATCATTTATTCATAAAATACCTTGTGATACATGATGTGAAAGACATGTCATAACAAAAGCAAAGTATATGACTTCCCAGTTGTTCCAGATGCATATGTCTTTAAAAAGTGTACAATGTTTCTGTAGAATCTCTGGTTGCACATACACTGGAAAAATCTAATTTATATATATAAAATTTTGATCTATTTTTCTATTTTTTTTCTTTTCCATGTTTTTTGTCTTTTTTTTTAATCTTTGTCTTTTGCTTTTCTTTTCTTTTTTCTTTTCTCTTTCCTATAGAAAGTCTATGAGGCATGTAAATATTCCTTGTAAATACTTTCTTATCTGCCAGGAGGCAAAAGTTTTTAAAAATGTAAGAAATACATTTTCATTCAGTTTAATCT
>VZSC01005237.1:95922-106321 GCA_013398225.1 Steatornis caripensis | reverse complement strand
TGTTGAATTGGCAGAGACAGGAGAAGAAGAAATTAACAATTAATCTAGCTACAAAGGGCTTTATATTAAATATCTGGGCTAATAAACAGAAAATGTAGTACAAACAGACAACACTGAAATAAACATGTTTTGGAGGAATGAATAAACAAAGTATATCTGTTATAGTAAGAGGTGCTACTGGCAAAGGAATGGAATTTGACAGCCACAGAAAATTCCCCAAAGCCTTTAGCTTCAGAAGGAAATAAACAGTTTTAGGAAGGAAATTACCAGATGAATACAAGAAATCAGGAGAGCAAATCACTAGCATGCAAAGCTACGTTCCTCACTTCTAACTAGAACTGATCCACAAAACTCACCAGTGCTTTCATCAAACTTGTCCTTAATGCGTGGAGAAACAGCACTAAATTTTCTAACACAGGAATTGGATAGAACTAAAGTGTTCTTGGTGTCCCATAAACATACTAAATAAAGAGCCTGAACTCTAGTAAGAGTTAATTTCTTTTTTTCCCCGTTAAGAATGCCTGAATGGTGGTGATATTTGTATTCCCTATCAGGATCCATTTGTTTACTTGAAGGAACTAACCATCCAGAACCTTCAAAACTAAATGTCTTCATGATAAACCAGTATTTTCAATCTACAATCTACATTTGTAAAGTAATATGAGCTTACAAAAAGACTATACCTTAAGTTCACCCATCTATCAGCTCAGCCACCTGCAAATTACAAACAAGAGGCCAGCAGTGCCCAGTGATAAACAACTCCCACAATAATAAACTGGTTAAAAAGGATGCTGTGTACTGGGTGTACCATGCACACTGCTATGTATCCCTGAACTTGCATGGGAAGGAGGATTCTTCCACAAGAGTGCAAGGCAGGGAGGGCAGAGGGGCAAGCCTGGGTTCTCAGAGACCCGGCCAAGCTAACTTTAAGCTGTGATCGAGCTCTGGCCCCCAGCAAGGCTGAATAAACTCAACGCTCCACTGATGTGCTATTATTGCTTCTAGTTCTGCAACCAGTTTTCTCTGAGCTGTGTTCCATTGCCTACTGTACTTACGCCCAAAGATTATTTAAATATTTAGTAGCTGGTGAAATAAAGAAGGAAAAGCCAGGTTTAAGTGAAAGTAGAGAGTGGAGAAGTTCTTGGCCCAGTGCCTGTCCCAGGACAGCCTTGAGGTTCTGTACGACTCTGGAGTATATTTGCTTTGGTCTTCCCACCAGCGTTTCGTTCTACAATTTCACACATTTGATTGTGGGTGGAAATGGCCTCACCTTCAGCTGTGTACATCTACTTCAGCTCCTTCTCCTTCTGTTGAATAGCTAACACCATTACCTAGTTCAAAGGTATTTAAAACATATATCAACTTACCCTGAAATCTGTAGTATTTTATTTATCTTTAAAATCTTTAAGATACTTGACAAAAAGTTTTAGTGATGTTAATAATCCATGCTTGATGGCATTAACCACTATCCGTCTAGCTAAGGGCTAGTACTGTTTTTAGAGTGCCAGCTTCAGTTATGTTCCTTGTAAGGAAAGGCCTTGGCTCTGCAAAGATGCCAGGTCTCAGGAGAGTTACTAAATAGCAATTATGTCTTATCACACAATCATGTAAGGCACACAACATGGACATATGAACATCTGCGACCTCACTGTAAAATTGTAAATAAATTACATGGAAAGGCATGGGGAGTAACTTCCTAAATACTTTATAGTCCTGCCACTTATTGCCTTATCTATAATGCAAAGGAAATCAGTGGTCAGAGCCTGGGTGTGCCAAATCTTACTGAGAATGGCAGCAATTCAGAAAGGAAAAGAAAAGACAGAACAATAAATTTAACCAAGCCATCCATTGCTATGACTAAAACTTCAGTACAGTAATGCTACAATTTGGGCTGTGTTGATGATGCATTCTTAGAATGAAATAAAGATTTCTCAGGATGCCTTGCCTGGACAATAAGCACTGTCCCACAGACCAGCAGAGACACCTTCCCCATATAGTATTAAACATATTTGGTTGAAATACAAATTTTTTTTTTCCAGAAACAATTGGTTTGGTTCCAATTTAGTGTGCAAAAATTGTCAATTTCCCATGAAATTTAAACACAGAAACATTTTGAACCATTCAAAACAGTGTTCTTTGGCAAAGTCAAAATCTTTTCTGTTTTTGTCTTGTGAAACATTTATTATGATTTCTGGGAAAATGAAGGAGAAGATGATTTGACACTGTGTCCCACAATATTTCCAAGTTGTGCTTTTACAGTCTGAATGGGTGGATAACCAGATGTGTTAAAAAGTCATTGTATAATCATGCTCAGAGGGTGGTGATTAATGGGACATTCTCTACCTGGAGCCCAGTACCAAGTGCAGTACCACAGGGCTCTGTCTTGGGATTGTCCTGTTTAATATCTTTGTCAGGGACCAGACCAAGTGCATTCACATTGAGTTTGCAGATGACACCGCTCTGGGGGGACTAGTAGATCTGCTCCAGTGCTCCACTGCCATTCAAAGGCACCCAAGATATGCTGGAGGATTGAGCCAGCAGGAATCTAAAGAAATTTGATAAGGACAAGTTCAAAGCTCCTCACCTGGGAAGGACAAGCCCCTGCAACAGTATAAGTGGAGCACTCCCTGCCTGGGAAGCAGCTATGCAGGACTGCCCTTGAGGATCCTGCTGGGCACCAGAGCTGAGCATGGGCCCATAGGGTGCCCTGGAAGCAAAGAGGTTAACAGCAACCTAGGCTGTATGAACAGGGCAGAGTCAGGAGATCCAGAGAAGGGAATATTCTCCTCTATTCAGCAGTTGTTAGACCATAGACACAGCGCCTAGTTTGGGTCTCCACACAAGGAAGACCCTACTAAACTGGAGAGAGTTCAGTGGAGACCATTAAAATACTGGGGGCTGGAATACTTGTCATGTGAGGAGAGGAGGGGAGAGCTAGACTTGTTCATCCTTGAGCAGAGATAGTTTTGGGGGGATCCAACAGCAGCCCCCAGTGACCAATGGGGAAGTTATTGAGGAGCTGTAGCGGAGCTCTTCACAGCAAGACATTGAGGGGCAAGAGACAATGGCTAGAAATAGAAGCAATAGAGTTTCAGAATGGAGAAATATTTTGTGCATGAGGACAGTTGAGCACTAGCATTGGTCACTCAGGTTGCGCAGTTTCCACCTCTGGAAGTTTCAAGGCCTTGACTATATGAAGCCCTGATAAGCCCAGTCATATCTCTTGGGGACCCTGGTTGGAGCAAAAGATTGTTCTAGAAATCTCCTGAGGTCTCTTCTAATCTGTATTTTCCTGTCATCCTGTGATTCTCTGAATTTATGACATGGAAGAAAAATCCATGGTTTTGATATGAAAAAATAAAAAATCAATGCTGAGTTTCCATAAAAGAAATTAAACTATGTTGTTGTTTTTGAAACATTTTAATTTCAATCCATATTTCAGCAAAATCATCAAATTCCCAGATTAAGTTTTGATTCTGATGGAGCATGGATCTTGGACTGAGGATGGTCCTTTAGGAAATTTTCAAATGGTTCCCACAGTAATTATTTACATCAGAAAAAGGGACATTATTTTGCTGGGTGCTTTATTAATGTAGATTGGAAGAGATCACTGCATGAGAAAGCTACTAATCTTAAAGATACACAGGAGATAAATGGAGTAGATAGGAGTCTGACAGAGAGGATTAACACATTTAAGATTTAACTTGTCTGTAACTTGACTGTATGCTAGAGGCATTACTTCTAGCAACATGATTCTCAGAACTGGTAGCTTCAGGAACTGTTTGGGTTTTTTGAATCACATCTGTTAGTTCTTTATGAAATCTGTAGGAAAACATAAAGAGGAGTCATACTCCAAGGCTGGAACTTTTTTTTTTTTTTTTACAAGGCCAGAGGCAGGAAAAACAAGTTTGAGATCTCACTCTCTCCTGCTTCATTTATAGTAATGAGGGACACACAGAACAGCTTCGTTCACAAAGTGGAAAGTAACTTCTGTTTTCAGTGATCTGATGAAAACAGTTTTGTGAGAGAAAGTCTTCTTTCTGAACAGTTCAGCAGTGCTTCAGGAAAGCTGTCTGGAATAGCCCTACTCTCAGTCCTTCTCCACTTCTTCAGATCAAAGCCTCCTCCATAACATCTTTCTGTCTCCTGTGGGAGCTGATTGATAAGGAAAGCATTTCTATACCTGCATAGGAGTAAGTTTGAAAGTCACACTCAAAGCATTATTCAAATAGTCTGTTCAAAGAAACTCATTTAGAGACCTATGTTATAACACAGTAATTTTTTCAAACAATCAAAGCAG
The DNA here is from genome assembly GCA_013398225.1 of Steatornis caripensis. Taxonomy (NCBI): domain Eukaryota; kingdom Metazoa; phylum Chordata; class Aves; order Caprimulgiformes; family Steatornithidae; genus Steatornis; species Steatornis caripensis. Next base: position 102,021 of record VZSC01005237.1, on the reverse strand, counting down.
AGTGACTGGTTTCTAAGCAGTGGTCTGTCTACCTGCTGGAGAAACATTCCTCCTTTGTGAGCCTCCCCAGTAGTCACTAGAGAGGAATAGGTACTATCATGTTTCTAGAGGGATATTTAACCCATCTATCCTAGATGGTGATTTTAAGATGAGATGAATCATCCTCTGGAGACAGATATCTATAGAAAGGACAAATACCATGTCTTAAATACCCCAGAAGTCTCTTTGTGCATTTTGGATTTATTGATGTAACCAAACACATGAATGAAGAATACCTTTTTATATTATATTTGTTTAGGTAATCCAAATGCACGACTAGTGGTTTTGGCAGTACACAGGTGGTAATCATTTATGAGTCTGTAATAGCAGGAGATAAATACAAACAAAAAGCACAGCATCTGACAGACCTGTACAAATAAATTGGTCAACTTCCTCCAGAGATATCAGACTTGCCTTTGTGCCTTAATAAATAAAGTCCTCAAATGATTAAACAAGTTGATTCATCCATTGCTTTTAGAACATCTCCTTGCTCATAACATTAAAGTCATGTAGAATTTGCGTGTGATATCAGTCACTAGCAGGTTTTTTCTTTCCTGCAGGAAAAGTTACCTCTCGTCTAATAGAATCTTCTATTCAGTAATAGATTATGTGACATTGCCAGTGATTTTGGGAGGGTTTTTATACAGGTCTGGTTTTTTTTTTTTAGGTCATACATAGTTAGCATTGAATGTATGAATACCTTAGTTCTTTATTGTTGGGTAGTATTTTGAAGAATAACTGTGGTGGATTGACCCTGGCCAGCAGCTAAGCACCCACCAAGTTGCTTGCTCATTTCCCCATCAGTGGGATAGTGAAGAGCAAAATCTGAAAACTCATGGGTTAAGATAAAGATATTTTTATATCTTTTTTTTTTTTATAAGTGAAGCAAATCTGTGCACACAAGGAAAGCAAAAAGAGGAATTGCTTTTTATAATTCCCATTGGCAGGCAGATGTCCAGCCACTTCCTGGAATGCAGGGTCTCAGCACACTTAGCAGTTGCCTGGGAAGATAAACACCATAATCACAAAAATTCCTGCTTTCTCCTCCTTTCCCTGGGCTTTTACTGCTGAGTAGGATGCCATATGGTATGACCATATCCCTTTGGTTAGTTTGGGTCATCTGTCCTGACTGTGTCTTCTCCTGACTTACTGTTCATCAGCAGTCTACCCACCATAGGGGCAGAATAAGAGAAAGAAAACCTCACTACTGTGCCAGCACTGTTCAGACCCAGTATAATGACTCAAACGATTTTTTTCCTAGAGAAAAAATATTCAATGCAAAGATAATGCAAGCACAAAGTAAATGGATAAGAGGGCTGACATTGGTGGAAAAGTGCAGCAGTGTAGAAGCTTAAGTAGTACTACGGTGAGTTATGTCTGATACTACTCTCTAAGCAGGTTAAGCTGGAGAAATCTGAACTGATAGTAAGCTTTTCCAAGAAGTTGAGCATCTTATGAAGTTTATCTAGTATATGGCATAAATTCTGGAATTGTTATGCAAAAAAAGTAAGTCTGGAACTTGACTATGTTGTTTGTTAAGAACAACTATTTCTTCAACTATGTGATATAAACGTGATAGATTTGTAATAAAAGACATGTCTTTTATAAGGCAATTAACATAGCTAGGTAAAAAAGATGAGCTTTCAAGTACATAAATCTCTCTTCCGTCCTTCTTTGATGTAGCCAGATACTTGTCTATTTTTTCAACTTTTTCAGGCGTAAAAAGGAACTGAGAAGAATAATAATTTAAACACCAAGGTATCTTAGATTTAAACAGTGTCCATAAATAATTGGCACAGAGGCTCAGATATAGCACTTCTACTGCTTGCTAAACTATCGTACTTCCAAAGTCTATCAGAAGTCTTCACTTCCTTTTCTCACCATGTTCTAGTGAACATTTAGATGTAAATCCCACTTCTACCACATTTTCCTTTGATATATTTCTCTTCAGCCTTTTTTTTTTAAAGGTTAGCTTAAATAGAGTCTGCAATCAGCATACGGAGTAAATCCCAGTCCTTAGATTCTACCTCTGTAACATGCATGGTATAAAAAAATTAAGTGCCTAATTTAGAGGTTTAAAATACACCCTAGGCACTATTTGCCTGAAGGTATCTTTTAAATGCTTACATTCCTTATTAGATCCAGGCCTAATATTTGGGGTTAAGAAAACCTCTAAGCAACAGGATGTCTGAAACTTAAGATTTGGAATGCTAAGACTTAATTCCCACTGTGAGTCTAGCCTCCAGAGATGAGGTGATTTTTTTAACCCAGGTCTTTCAAGCTGTGGTGTAGAAAGCCTGTTCTCAGTGCAAAGCATGTGTGAATTTAGATTAGAATAAATTTATTTCCATGAATTAAACTAGCAGTTTAAGAGGAATAATGGAATTCTCTACCTGCAATACATACATAGTACCTGAGCAGTTTCAAGGTCTTACTACAAGACACTATGGAGACATGATAACCAGTTTCAGCAACCATGATACAATAACAAAGAGGTAACACCAAGGCCAGGTTAGATGGGGCTTTGAGTAACCTGGTCTGGTGGAAAGTGTCCCTGTCAATGGCAGGGGGGTTGGAACTGGATCACTTTTAGGGTCCCTTTCAACCTAAATCATTCTATGATTTGATTATTTTGTGAATTTTTAGTTTTTAAAAGCACACAGAGCTCTAGGGAACCCATTCTCTTCCGTCTACAACAAGCAATTGATCTGTGACAAGATAGCTCTCAATGGCAGTGATACTCAAGTCCAAGGTATGAAAGAGTCTTCAAAGTTTCTCAGAGCTGACTGATGAAGCCAGTTTAGGCTACAATTGTCAGGAAAGATGCTTACCTATTGATTATTTTATATGTATATTTCATCTTTTTCCTTCTGCTATCTTTGTGTCTCTTTCCATTACTCTTCCAGGGAGATGCAGTTTCTTTGCATTTCTGCTTATGAGGCAAAAGACATGAACTTTTGAAACAAAAGAAGATGCTACATTTTGCAGAAACCTTGTTTAAAGACTTAGATTCACAATGAAATTACCATAGCAGTGTGGTAAGGAAACTCCACGTTGCTGGGATAACACTGTATATTCTTCAGGCCTACTGCACAGGCAAGGTTACAAGACTTCTTTCATTATGGGATGGAAGTAATTACATTTTCTTGCATCTGTCATGGGTCAAATGTCCAGACACAGGTAGCCTATACTGGCACGGCAAATATGGGTAAGTTGTTAAACTATGATTACTAGATGACATGTCTGTATCTTGCAGATTAGGACTTCCCCTGCATTGATTTTAATGAGAACTTTATTAAGAAATTACCTCTTTTATTTACCACATGTTTTCCCTGACATTACAGAAGGTGTAACTCCTCAGTGGAATCTTTTCCAAATGAGTAATTTTTATTATTTTTGTTTGTTTCCTTTTTCAGGATTGACATAAGGACTTGAGTGCTACACAGTTTATACACTTTTTATGTGTTTTGTATACTGCCATTCCTTCTGTTCTGAAATCCCTTTTGCTCTTCATCTTTCTCTTTCCCACACCCTGCCCCCACATCTCTACTTCATTTTCATCATATAAAAAACCTATATCATAAATGAGAACAGGCCCCAACTGCCACAGGCATTCAAAGCATGACCATTATTTTTCACAGATCTTAAAATCCTTCCCCTGGGATCCTTGTTAAATCCACTCTTGGGAAAAATGGTAAGCATATTGCTGTGATTTTTTTTCCATTTTGCCTTTTGAAGTACAGCATGATGTTTAAATATACACAATGTAGAAGGGCTTTTTTTCCCTCTTTTTAAGATGGCTTCCCACGGCAATGTGGTTTACGTGTCCACAACACTACATCTTTTGTCACAGTCATTATAGGCACACCTCTTTTCATGTATTTTAATAATCCATGGGGAATAATATCCGAATTGTGAGCAGTGGGCTAGGAGATAGTCTGAATTACAAGAATTTGTGTCTGTAGCTATGTCAGTTCCATGTGATTACCGCAATGAGGTATACACAGAGTCACCAAACAATACATTATACTCTGTTAAGTCAGAAGGAGTAATTAAAAAAATTCTGAAAGTTCTCTATGAAAGGGGACATTTTTTTTGCTAAGGCTATGGATAATGCCTAGCATTTTATATAAACATGGTGAAATCTACAACAAAACAAGTAATGATATTTCTACTCTAGCCTAGATTTATGTCTTTCTATTGTGATTTGCTATGATCAGAGTTTTCTCTCTTTCTAAACTACGAGATGAATTGTACTACTTTATAGACATTTTCCAAACTAGGTATGCGAAAAATTCAAATACTTTAAGATTTAGACCAAAATCGAGGCCAACATTTTATCTTTAAGCAACTTAGAGTAAATCCTGCCTCTGTATGTTAATTATTTAATATACTGAAACACCATCAAAGGAAAAATTGCAAATTGTGTTAATTTCCCTGAATGACTATTCATCCTTATCTCATACAATTAAATTATTTAACAAATTGAGGGTGTTTTATTTCACTGAAAGAGACATTGAACAATGTCATTTTTCCAGCATAAGAAATAAGAAGTGTATATACATACATTTTTCTTCTTGGTTAAATCTTCTCGGTTAAATAAAACAAGAAAAAATTGTATGTGACTTCTCAGGATGAAACTTAAGTCAAAGGAAGAAATTCTCATTGATTTTAATAGACCCAAGATCTCACTCACATATTTCCCACTGGTTCTATAAAACAATATATTTTATTACTAGTGTCTCTTACTCACAATCTCATCTTCTGCAGCCTGCATATCATGTTCATTTAATACTTTTTCGTCTAACACAATCAGTACTTTTAAAAGGTTTCTTTGAGTTATGGGTCAGTGATCTACATTAGTAAATCTCATCCTTTGTAGAGTTTGACCTTGCAAAACATTGCACATTTTCTGAGATGCACTGAGTCCCTGAAGCTCACTGGGAAATGATAAAATGTACAGCCATTATCAGGAAATTCTTAGAACAGAGCATACAGACTGAAAGCATGCTGCTTCCTCTACTACAAACTCAGCTGCTGAAAATATTTCCTGTATAGCTAGTTGATAATTTCAAGACAAATTGAGATGTTTAAAGTCTAAGCACCACTGGGATAGCCTAGTCTAAAATTACAAATAGTTAGACTATTTTTCACAGACTTACATTTTGGCTTGTGTGAATCCCTTCTCTTCCTTATATTCCCATTCTCAAATAAAGCTGAATTTGCCACTTAGCCATTTCAGCGTAACACCACAATTATTAATTAGCTCATATTTGAAAGACGCTTTGAAGATGAATACTTTGGTATACATTTCAAAGCGGTGTCTATTACTACTAAAATACACACTTGATTTTTTAAATCTTTCTAGACTTAGGGCACCAGTGGTTTCTGGGAAAGACAGCTTTAAATTCCATTTGGTACTCTGGAATAGCTGTTTTGAAAACTGTTCATCTTTAGAAAGCTCACAGTGATGCCTGCTCACCTTGTAATTTTCAAGGAAATAAAAGTGACTCTTCACATTCCTAGAAAGTTCAAGTATTTTGCTGGGACAAATTATTTAGAGGATAAGATTACTTGACCAAAGATTTACCCGACCTCTTGTCTGAGTTTGAGTTCACGACTGAAATCCATTCATTGCTTTTATGGGTTTCCAAGTGCACTGGACCAGGCCCTAGACATTTGAAGAACTATCTATATGCATAGATGCATGTGCACTGCATTTAGACTACCAAAATAAAACATTCTACAGAAAATCCTACAACACAAAGAATTATCTTTTGTCATGAGTTTATTCTGTCACTCAGAGGATGTGTCTTAAAATAGAGGTTCTAATTATTTATTTATACTGTAAGCTTCCTAAATGTGCAACGAAATTGTATAAATTCTTTCACTGTGACAGTTTTAAAAGCAGTTAAGTCATCTGCAATAAACTTGATATGTCTGAAATAATTTTATGAAAATGATTCTATGAATCAGAAAGTTTACCTCTGCTCTTCTCCAGATAAAATATTTACAAATGAAATTCAAATAGCTGATCATCAGAGTAAAATCAACAACCTG